>JAYECN010472225.1:0-17595 GCA_035222435.1 Microcambeva ribeirae | reverse complement strand
GAACATCTGCCCTATGAGGAAAGGCTGAGAGAGCTGGGCCTGTTCAGCCTGGAGAAGAGAAGGCTGAGAGGGGATCTAATCAGTGTGTATATAAACACCTCAAGGGAGGCAGTGAGGAGGATGGGGCCGGCTTCTTTTCAGTGGTGGCCACCGACAGGACTAGAGGAAACAGCCACAAACTGAAGCACCAAAATTTCTACAGGAACTTAAGGAAAAATTTCTTAACAGTGAGGGTGACAGAGCACTGAAACAGGTTGCCCAGAGAGGTTGTGGAGTCTCCTTCTCTGAAGATATTCAAAACTCGCTTGGATGCAATTCCATGCCACATGTTCTAGGTGACCCTGTGTGTGCAGGGGGGTTGGACTAGATCTCTAAAGGTCCCTTCCAACTTTAATGGCTCTATGAAGGGTATGCAGAACACTAAGCTAGCAACTGGAGTTTGTTTATGCAGAAACAGCAAAGTTTGGAAAGGAATATATATATATATATACACACACACACATATGTCTCCTGGCTTCTGAATCCAACACATGAGGCTTCATAAGCTCATTTTCCTCAGATCATCCAAGAGTTTAAGAGCTTAGTGGATTACATGAGGCCATTTGGCATTTTCCAGACTTGCTAATAAGAATGTAGTACACCACAAGTTGAAGTTAAATAGCAAACATTGAAATAAACCCAAAATTCTCAATAATGACCAAAACCAAATATTCAAACACATCCTGAAAGTACATGAACTGTCCTTCCCAAGCACCTTTAAGGCAAGACAATAATTATACAGAAAGTGTACTTTAACAGTTTGCAGAATAAGTTAATTAGATGAGAAAGAGAGCAGTTAGAGAAAGGAGGTATTACACTGGCAGGTTGTGTATGTTCTTTTGGTACTAGCATCAAAGAAACAAACTCATGGTGAAATTCACTTGCCTCCCACCCAGCCTGGTCAGGAGCCTTTCCCTACTGCAGGGAGATAACGCTGATAGTTTCCTGAATCAGAAATCTCAAGTTTCAACCATTCTCTTGAAGGAGAGAGAATTTTTCCTCTGCTCAAAGTATAATTGCTATAATCTCTTAGCAGGAAAATTTTCATTGTTTTCTGCAGCAGATTAGCTTCAAAGAGCAGGTGGATTAGAGAATAGTTACCTGGTGTTTCAGTGTATAAGAGCACAGCAACTACCTATTTATGGCATTTGAGTGCTGAAACACATACTACAGTCAGCCAAACAGCATCACCAAGGGTATTTTCCAATGCTGACACCATCCCTGAAGCACCAAACTGTAATTTATCTGCTGCAAATGCATAGACAAAAGTCATTCCCCAAAAACAACTGAGGCCTTAGACATTTGCCTGCAGTCTCTTGAAGTATCCAGAAACATTATAAGGTTTTTCAGTGTCAAAAACACTCAGAAAAAAGTAGAGTAGACTGGCAGAATTCCTAGCATCCCATCTCACTCCAAACTCTGTGAGACTCCATGCTTGCTGCATCACCAAGCAGCTAGGGAGCACAGACACTCCCCTGCTGCAGCGCTGAAGGCTCTTGCTGGATCAGCCAACCTAGAAAACTAGTTCATGCTGACTTAGTAAATCACTCAGCTGGCAGAAAATATGGTAACACTGTAGTAGTATAACTGCCCTTCATTTACAGAAACTAAGCACTAGTTTAGGATCTAGCAGCTGCTCCGCACATAGTTCTTGGCAATACACTGTTTTTCCAGCATCATGACTCAACTTCTTCCTACTAGGAAAGTAAGTGAGGCTTGGCAGGTTAACTACTCCCTTCATCAGACAGCCCTGGCCGTTGGACACAGAGCTCATCTTTTCCTCACTGGGCCAACACCGAAGGAATTATGGCACTGCTACTCCAGCAAAACATGACTGGTATGTCTACACCAACAGCCAAGAGACATACTACATCCTTTGGCCTGTCTTGTCAAGTGCTGGGTAAATACAAACCCCATTCAGCTGCTGGAAACAGTTACTACGTGTATTTATTGTAGTAATATACTGAAGGAATTAAATGTGGAACAAATAATACTTAAAATAATCAGGCATAAAAAGTCTGTTCTTTTCTCTACTTTCATACTGTTCTACTCCACCTCTTTAATGGCACATTAAATACTCTGCAAAATATGAAAACTAATGCAAATTCAAAACCAGAATTGAGTAATAGGAACCACCAACATGAAAAGGAAGAAAGGAAGTAAGCACATCTTCCAATGGCAACAGTTTAGAGCACCATTGGTCTAATGCCTCTTACCCTCCATCAAAACTAATATTACACAGCATAGATTTCTAAATACTAGAAATTTATACTCTAAAAACACAACATGACACATTACGTTTTCAATGAAGTTACATCAGCAACAGACCTAGATTATTTCATTTCTCCAATTACTCTTGCAAGTCTTTTTATTATGGAAAGAGCTGAAGCCTTACATTCTGCCACTTGTTTAACCAGGGCTTTATTTTTTTTTAAACCGCTTTTTCATTTTCTTACTCCACAACTCAGCCTGCAATTCTAGAAATTCAAGGATGTTCCCTCAACTACTTCCAAAAGTTCTGGGAAAAGATAAAGGAGCTGAGGTAAAGGGAAGCTCAGGTGAATAGGGTGTTTGTCTTGGCCACCTTCTGCTCTGCTGTTTTATCAGTTCACTGAGGTCTGAAGGAAGAAATTACAGTGTGAAAAGGTACTGCAAGCTTCATCATCCATATCCATGATATGACCCTACCCCATGAATCTCTGCAGAAGCTTTCACTGCAAGTGACACAAGGGCCTGAAGACAGGAGCTTCTTTAGCTTTAGTTAGGAGGATAGAGTTTTTCTTAGATGTGCAAAAGATCCAAACTTTTTGTAGTTTATTTACTGATTCTAGAGCAGAAAGTGCAGCAAAGACTACTCCACATATCCTAGCTTTTACCTGCTCAACCCCCTTTCCTCCCCCCCACCCCAATACATCTCAGCAACTCAGTATTTTTGAAGCATCAGTTTTTAATGACAAGAAATGACAGCACGACTTTCAACTTAAGTAGCTTGAAGAACAGTGTCCAAACTTGAAGTTTCTCACCAGCCTAATGCACGATTTGAGGTACACAGGGGCTACTACAGCCACTGATTGACGGTAGCATAATCTGAAAGTCATTACAGAGCTTTCTGGTAGTTTCTAGCTCACTTAAGATACTTTGGTCTAATAGGCCTAGAGATGTGCCTCCACCTGTTTTAAAGCCAGGTTCAGACCAGCTAGTCAGAGGGTAAATCTTTCTCTAGAAACTGTTACTATGATTTAAGACAGATCACATCTCCCCTGGCTGACTAGTTTTCAGTCAGCAAAGCAGCAAATGGGTACATTTGAGGAAGAGAATCTGAGTAATATCCACAGTCAAACATTACTGTGTATCCCAAAAGTACCACCATTTCATCTTTTCTAGTAGATTTATACACACTGGTCAATAAACTCCAGATATTCCTAGTCACCACTATTTCAATCCAATAACTTGAAGCAGGTAGTGTTCAGCATAATTTTATTTTAACAAGAATCTCAGAATTAAGGTCCAAAACCCACTTTCCAAGAATGACAGGTGAACACTACAGTGCAAAGTAGTAGAAAAGCCATTGTGACCAATCTGACATTTGGGCTCACTGCAAATTCAAATACTTCATTAGTTGTTCTGCCAGCTTTAAAAAACAAAAACAAACAAAAAAAACACACTTTTTTCCAGAAGAGGTACAAGTAGATCTTCTCAGGGAGCTGACTTTTTAATTGTTAGAAAAGGGATAAAAAAATACTTCTAAACTTCAACACAAAGTACAGCTTTAATCAGAAAGACAAGCCCAAAGTAGACACTTGAGTGTTTTTTGCTTCCAACAAAAGTGAAGTAGTGCAATCATTGTCCCCACCACCAAAGCCTCCACAACCCAGCCTCCTTCAACTTGTTTTATTCAAATTAAAGAGCACATTAAATACATATACTTCACTGCTTAGTAAGTGCTGGTTGAGTAAGACTTAGATGACAAGAGCAAAAGTGTTACTAGCCATTTGGCTCTCCTGATACCCAGATCAGACTGATTTGCCAGTGATGACTGCCCCAATTTATTGCTTATTCTGTACCCCCAAATTATGACACCCTGATTTAGTGAGTTTAGTGAGAATAATACTAAGTACCCTCAATACACTGAGAGTTTAATTGAAGCAGTGTGTCCAAGTACTCTGATGACTCTTTCCAAGCGCTCATAGTATACACTGATAAGGAGAGATAACAAGCAACATAAGTAGGTACTCTAGTTATCAGCAGAAATCCATGAAGCAAGACATACCAAATGCTTGCCTCCAAGACTCAATCCCAGAAAATTAGTATATAACTTTCAATAAAAAGGTTTAGGTATCTCAGCTAGATTTAAATACTAGCTTCTGTTTTGCAGACAAGATATTCATGTTCAAATAAGATTAAGAGCTTTTGGAAAATTAGTTCTCAAAAGCAAGTGGTAGTCTTCAACCTCCAGGTTAGTGATTGACTGAACAAGCTGAGAACAAAAGCAGCAACACAAGTTGAGCTAATGAACATAAACATGCTTTACTATACAGCTTTTCAGATGATCATAAATCAGCATAGGGATTTCCATCAAGTGACTAAAAGCCTAGTTTATTACTAGCCTCTTTAGAAGCATCTTAGAGGAATAAGTCTCCACTTACAGTGGGGGGGATCACCTTAAGTCATAAGTTAAAGGCAGAAGTTCAGGATAGATATTGACAACAACTGCTTAACCACAAACCAACTTAAACCAGCAGGACTTACCAGCCACAGGAATACTTTATTTTAAAGTCTACTTAACTAGAAGCCTAGTCCTCACAAGAAATACACTGATACAAAATTTGCACTCAAGTATTGATTTTACTGCCACTACCGGTTAGAATGTATTACAACAGTCAGAAGTATAATAGCCTCTCTTTAACCTCCCCTTGATACTGAAATGGGCAACAGCATAGAGCAGGTTTGCACAGACATCATTAAACAGTAAAGGGAGATTGAATCAAGCAGGCAGCCTACATTCTGGCCAAAGTCATTGCTCCAACCTGGCTTAGTACTTTCTCTTATGTTACTCCCAGCTAAAGGGGTCACCATAAGCTCAAACCAGCTAGAACACATTAGATAAGCCACTGACACTTGCAACATCAGATTGCCAAGACAGCTTAAAACAAAGGACAAACTGTTGGCAGCACAGGAACATAGTCACTTAGTATGACAGCCCTAACTAAACTGCTAGGCCAGAATTGTTCTGAAGGCAGTGATACAGAACATTGTACCAGTAATCCCTCCTGGACCAGTGCCAAGACAGCAGGTAATATGCAACTTCAAGCTAAAGTTTAACCATTCAAGACTTTCATATTGAGGCTTTTTTAGTCCGAATGCTAAATAATTCCAATAGACTAGAGTAACTTCAGAACAAGATAGGGAACAAAGCAGTCCTGCAGGGTTAAAAACCCCAAAAGTCAGCTGCTCAGAGAAAGCAGCCATTCAACAAAGTTTCCATGGAATTCTCAGCAACAAATTAATAGCAGGAGCAGAAGCTATTGTATTAGCTGTTGAAGAAAGCTCGAGTTCTTCATAGTGGTATCTCAGTAGGAATCTGAGAGTCTTCTAAGCACTTCCTTTTCCAATAGATGCATTTGACCTGATGTTCAGCAGACAAGGCATACAAGGCAAGCAAAAGAATAGTTTAAGCTTAGGAGGAATCTGTAAGCATCTGATCACTTCTTCCACATGAGCTGATACACTAAGACATTTGATATGCAAATCAAACATGCTCCTCTGAGTAGTAGCTTATATCTGTAAGGGGCATAGCTTAGGTGAACTTTGGAAGTCATAGAAGTCATAATTACAACAAACTCTTACACTAAAGAACACTTTCCTTTCTGATGATATTCTATACTAAACAAAGTATCACCTGCAACTATTCATGCATAGGTTTATATCTAGGCAGTTGGGCTGCATCAAGTTTGACACACACTATGACAACACTGGCAGCAGGCCAGTTTTGAAAAATAAGTCTTCCAAAGAGTCACTCTCAGATGAGAAGTGCCTTGTCTATAGCTTATACCAAGTCTAGGACAGCATTAAAGGGACTTGGTTTACTTTTAAATTTAAGTACTTTCACATCACTCACTACAGGAAGTCTTTCATAGAAGTCAGAAGGCATCAAGCTATTCTCCTATATGTTACTGAAGCTACTTACAAGACTGTTCAAAAAATAAAGCTAAGCAATAGTTGGCTACATTTTTTTCTAGATTATACCCTTGACTTTCTAGCCTAAATGACATTTGAACAAACCAGTAGCTTCATTGTTCTACTGAAGCAGGGTTTAGGGATTAGTTATGAAAAGTGAAAGCATTCACAATCTCCCTAGAAATATCTGGTCCTACCAAAAACAGGTGCTCTTTCAACCTTGCCAGGTAAATGCTGCACTGCTACTATTTTCCAGTTCTAATGGCAACTATAAATTGGGTTTCCACTTGCTTTCTCTCTTACCTTTAAGTTGAAATCTCTTGTTTGTTCTGGCACTCTAGCCTCACAAGCTAACAAAGACAGTTACAAACTAAATCACAAAAAGGGATGAGCAAATCAATATTGTTAATCATTGCACCAGTACATATTAAGTAGCTCTAAAAATCTGCTCTATTTCTCTGGTTAAGCAAAGGAAACTCAATCACTTGTATTTTACTATTGCAATTCATTGAAACCATTTTGGTTAATATACCAGCCAGTTTCTCTTATAGCTATATACAGACCTGGGAAAATTTTGACCATCCTTACATAGCACAAATCTCAAAGCAGCAAGCTTGGCATCTATCCTTTGACATAAGCTACCTATACTCAAAACAAACAAGCCACACACTTTTTCAGAGGCTCTTTGGAAAAGAGGAGTAAACTTTTATCACACACTGTAGAGACTCTTGTCACACATCTGTAGAGAGCCCTGCTTAGGGTTTTATACCTTTTTCAGGTGAGGGTTAAGAATTCTTCACCTGAGGGGAAGAATTTGACTTTAGCCTCAAAAAACATTTCATACAGGAACCAAGTGATAGTGATAAACCAGTAAGCTTAACCCTTAAGTGACAAAGAGGCAAGCCTTCAGGACCTGCCTGAAGTTGTACAAGAATAAATTCATTTTAGGAAGCACTTTTGGAAGCTTATAGCATGGCAGGAGTGCACATTATCCTGCAACTGTTTCTTTTTTGCTTGATGTGGACCTATCAGATTGAAAGTTCAGTTTAAGAGATGAAATGTTCCAACTACACCAGTAGCTTTAAAAAAGGCAGCTGAAGGCTTTATCTTGAACTTGTCCTTAATATTATTTTCCCACCTTAACCTTTCAAACAGTGCTTCCAATTTTATTTAAGGCTTCAACTCTGTTTCAAGGACTTTGCCCGTTAGTATTATAGATCATGCTGTAGTGCATGTTTTGAGAAGTTTTTGTACCCAAGAAGAGTTACTTTAAGTCAGCTTGTGCTTTATAGGCAAATTTCCTAATCCATCTTCAACTCCCAAGAAAATAATCTTGAACTTGAGGCTGGTCCATGTATCCCCATGCACTACAGGAAACAACCTCAGGGCCCTCTAAAAGACAGGCAGCATCCATACAGTTACTAGCTCTGTACAACCATAAAAAGCACAAGCAGCCCAGATATGACAGGCTAGCCCACATTTACATGATTTTTCAACAGCAAGCTGGACAACTTGGACTGAGAATTTATAAAAATAGAGTTAGGCAACAGCAGTTTTTTTTTTTTTTTACTATTTCAAGAGAGTCATCTTTTCTGCACAAGACTTTTACAGTTCATCTTCTATTAACTAACAGTGTTCACATTATGCTGTATGTAGATCATTTTATAGCTGTTTCCAGGATGAGTACCAAGTTTTGTAACTGCTCCTCATTCAGCTGCTGGTGCTCTTTTTCCCAATGAAGAGGCAAGAAGGTTTCTTGGCATTTGCAGAGGCATACTAAAAGGCTCTTACCAAGTTACCTGGTTGCATAGTCCTACTACACACCAGAAAATTCAGTTCAAAACCATCTGTATATTTCCATTAGAACCCCCTCCACTAGTAGTTATCACTTGTCTATGTACATTCACCATTTTTACTTTCAGTAGATTCCATTGAACAACTCTCAAGGGTGATGCTCAATTGCAAGGCAACCAGGTAGGGTAGGACTGGCTATATGGAATAGGAACATTTGCAAGATAGTAGTTGCTGAAGTTTACATCACTAACATAAGGTGCTGGCTGGTAATAACAGGTGACATTAGTGGCATTGGGAATGATGTTTTGTTCTGCCAGTACTTTGAGTGCTAGCAGAGAAATCAAGTTGAGAGTCTGCCTTCGCTCATGTCCCATGAGACACACTGTGCTCTCATTTACCACCCTGCGCAGAATCATGAGGTAGTCATATTTGCTCCTCTCTTCTTTGGAGAAGTGGTTCTGGAGGTAGGTCTCTAGCTTGCGCTGCTGATCCAGGATATCTGGGAAGTCAATGAAAAACCGGGAGCACATGTAGCGCTCTAATGTTTTGATCTCATCTTTATCCGTGGGCCTGAAGTCTCGTACCAAGAGATTACTATACTTCAGAAGGCCACCACCTCGGATCTCCTCAGGATTTTTGGTAGCTATCAGTTTGTTCTGGAGGTGATCAAAAGCTGCTTCAAAGTCTCCATACATACTCTCCCCAATAACAGTTGGATGGAAATGCTCTGACATAGGGTTTTCTGAACAGTTATAGTAGAAGAGCAGGGAATCCAGTATGATCTGGAAGGAATCCACACTGAACTCAAACTGCCTTCTTATGCAGTCTACAAACTTCAGCTCCACATTTCTACCATGTTTGTTGGAAAGTGATATCAAGCTCCAGCGGTCAGACTCTGTGCATACTTTTACTAGCTTCTGTATATATGCTTCCTTCAGTGTTACTGGACTGATTTTTAGCTTGCTTACTCCTTCTGGTAAGAAATTCAAGAGAGATCGCAAGACCACATCTCGAACTAACTGAAACTCTGCCTCACTTGGAAGAGAAACTTGAAAAATGAGATCCAGGTCCTTGCATCCCAGCCCATTATCCTTGACCAGGACATGACCAGCTGCAGAGCCATTCAAACGGACATCACGTACTGCAATGCCTGCCTCACCCAGCCTACTCCGAACAGTCTGAACAATGTCCTTCAGAGTTATCTTCAGTGTTGGGAAGTTACCTCGTCCATGGATTGGAACCACCTCTGTAAGAACCTCATGCAAGCGGCTGACCTGCTCCCAGTTCAGAACACTGCATGACATGCAGTCTGTATTACTTCCTTTGCCTGACATTATAAGGCTTTTCTTCTTCAAAGAAACTGTAGAAAAAGAAAAAAAATAACATGTCAAACCTTACTTACACTTCCTAGATACGCATGCTATGTTCTGCTGTTCTGTCTACATATACAGAGAATTAGAAAGAAAAGTATACAATCTAATTCTTAACAATAAGCCTTTTCCCCTGTCTAGCACTGTATGCACAGGATTTAGCTATATGTCTTTCTGAAGTAATCTTAAGCTCTGCAGCTGTGCTTTTATTTCAGAATGAAAGTCTCAATGAAAATGATATATTAGCTCTGCCTGAAATTTCAAGGGCATCCACCATACCAGCTTAAGTCAGTGAGAACTGCAAGCACAGAGCACTTCTAGGAGTTACATCTGTTTCTTTATACTTAAAGCCCAAACTGTCCCCAGCTAACATGGCACTTGAAGACATTCAAATGTAACTTTTGGAGATTAGAAACATCTAATCCACTAAACACTTGGCAATACCATAAACACTTCTTTTTCACACAGATTTTTCCATACTAAAAGTAGTAGGTATTTAACAGACAAAGGCTAAATTTACCTTGATCCTACAAAAAAAAAAACTACAGCACTTCAGCATCCTGGACAAGATTTCAGCTATAAAGTCAGATAACAGCTATAACCATTCAATCACATTCCACTCTTTATAAGCAATTGCATTATTCTTCAGATACTGTGTAATCAGACTACCTTTTTTAAAAACATTCATATTTGTACTGGCTTTTGCTCCCTTGCGGAAGAAAAAACAGATACTAGTTAGAGCTAACATATTCAGATGAGAGCAAGGCACACATGACACTATTATACTTCAACATTCAGTAGGTTAAAAACATCAGTGATCAGACCATCACAGCCTCTTCTAAGGTTTTGGACTTACGTAGCCTTGCTGTAGCTGAACTGACCTGTCTTGCACTTAAGTGGCTTGTGTTTTAGAGTATGTGCTTAATATGTTCTACAGTCATGTAAGCCCAGCCACTATTAATACACTTATTCCTTTTTAAGCATTCCAGGTTTCTGTTGTGACCAGGTGCTTTTTGACAGCTGCAGACTTAGGGAGGCCTCACCTTCTGCTTCAAGTACTAGGAAGGACTGCATGTACAGTTGCCAAGGACAAACTATGCAAACTTTAGGTCATTAACTCTTGCCTACCAGAAATTGATCAAACCCCAATTGCATCTTCATATTATGCATTAACCTAGAGTACAGAGTATTTTAAGCAAGATAGAGCTGCTACTTTCAAGCCTGTCTTTTTCCAATTTCAATTTGTAAACAGCTCCTTTGACTTGTAATCTTTTCCACAGAGGCTAGTCAAATCCTAAGTCAGATATGCAATAAAATTAAGTGTTCCTTGGGAAACAATTTCTATCCTTGAAGAGAATTTGCTCTATCACATTATCTCCACTCATAACAAAGTCACATCAGCTTCAGTAGAGTGAAGCAAGCCTGTGATTTATAAATTAATTAGCTCAGGACAATCTAAGAGATTCTAACTCAAACTCCCAATCCTGAAGGCATCAAGCCTGACAGTAGTTGCCTACAAGCACTTCAAGCACATTAAAGTTATTTATTTTTTTTTTTTTTAAGCACCATGTTTTCAAATCTTTCAGGCCTGCAGGTCACTAAAGAAGGATGTGCAATTCTTCCACAACTTTTGGCTTAAACAGTGAGTGCTCTCAGTTACTCCATTTGAAAGTGCTCCCCCCTCTTTCCCTTTTGCAGACATCTGAGCGGCTGAAGGCCATCAAGCAACTACAGGGCCGCTCAAACAGCTTTTCCCACTCCGCACTTAGTTCTGCTCCATGCAGAAGACCCATGTGCGCTGCTGCCCTCAACAGCATCTTCTAAGGAGGCATTTCAGGTGCTGTGTTTCTACAGTTCAATACCAGACACTGTCAGCCTAAGAAACTTATCACCCCTACACTACTAAATGATTTGTCTATTCTGCAAAGGTAGAGATTCTGGCAAAAAACAAAAAAAAAACAAAAAAAAACAAAAAAAACCCACTTGATTTCAGTATATTTGGGACATGAACAGCTTGCATCCCGCCTATGTCTTGCCTTATAATAGTTTCCAGTTACTAAAGATATGTTACTTGCAGATGTTTTTCTACTCAAGAGAAAAAAAAAAAAAGAAGGCAAGATAAGCATTATCTATTTACACTATCAACTCTCAAGAATACTGCAGCTTTGCACAAGTGAAATGCACAAATCACAGGCAGAAAGAGGGAGGATAACTTCAGCAGCCTTTGCCATGACCAAGTATCTTACTTCTTGGTAGAGATTGCTTTCCTATAATATGTAATTTGCCAACTTTTAATAAGTTTAGATGACTGTACCTGCAGCAAACAGTACTCTATTGCACTACAGTATTACATACATTGACTTAAATTCAACAGGTATTGAAGGACAGGGAGATTAGTGTTCTTTAAAAGCTTTCTCTCAAGAGCTAAGAGTGCTTTCTTTGCTGTAGCATCAACAGAAAGTTTCAGTCAGCACATTAGGTAGTTAAGAGCGTCAACCTGTGGTCACTACAGCATCACAGTTTACAGTATTTACATTACCTACAAGCCCTCAAGGTATATTCCAAATTAAATGCAATAGCCCCACACCAGTGGTCTCACTGCAGCATCACTTAGCCGCTTTGCTAAAGGAAAAGCTAACTTGCAAACCATATGTTAAGTACATGATCCGAGCACTGGCTGTATCTGCTATTAAATAAACAAGAGCTTAGCAGAACTTTTAAATACGTTTTCCTGATTAGATCTGTTCCCTGAACCATAGGATAGATGGCACACTGTATCCAGACAGAGAGCCCTCACTTATCTGCTCCTTTGCATCATGTAACTCACTTTCAAGCAATTTTTTTTCCTCCCTTTAGAAGAGTGTACACCTTGAGACGCGCTTTCGCTAACAACTCCGACTCCAGCACGGCAAGCCAATTCGGCTAACCCTTGTCCTGTCACCTCCGAACCGGCCTCCTGCAGCAGCTTTCTCGTGAGGCCACAGCCCACGCCCAGAAAGAGCTCCGACCCCGCTGATCAGCCGCGGTCCCCGCCAAAGAGCGCCGCGCAGCTCTGCCCACCCCCGCAAAGGCGGGCGGCTGCCGCGCAGGGCCGCGCGCCGCTCACCGGTTAGCTCAGCCGCACAGCCCAGAACCGACCACGCCAGCCGCACGCGCGCACCTTTTACCCGCCCCCCTAACCGCCCTTTTATCGCCGCGCGCCAACCAGCCCCGCCCCCTTCCTCCGGCGCCACGCGCACCGGCGCCCACCGCCCTGCTCACTAGAGCCCCTCCGCGGCGATCCCGAGTCCTTAGGTAACCGCTGCCGATTGACAGGGTTGATTGCGGGGTGCGGCGGCAACCTTAGTAACGGCCGCTGCTGCTGTGGCGCGGGGGTACGCGGCCCTTCGGCCGCCCTCGTCCCTCTCTGCCCCCCTCCCTGGAGAGCCTGGTTCCCAGCTGGAGGGAGCGGGGGCGGCTTTGGTCGTTGTCCTGGGCGCTGGGCCGAGGAGCCTGGCGGGGACTAAAGGGGTCGGGACGGGGATGGCCGCCCACAGTAACGGTCGCCCACACGCCCCTTCTCCCTGCGCCGCCCGTAAAGGTCCTGCCCGCTGCCCCTTTCCCCCGCGCCGATAGCGGCGGCGAGAGGAGCCCGTCCCGTCCCGGAACGCCCAGTGCTGAGAGGGGTTCCTGCGGGGTGCACCTGCTGCGGCTCCCCCAGCGCCCGCGGTGGTTCACAGCGCTTCCTGGCGCGCGTGAAACCGTGCTGCAGGAGGGAGGAGGCCGGGAAGGTGCGCTGAATTTGGCAGTCAAAGGCGAAATCCTCCTTCCAAACAACAGAGAGCCTCTGTCCGTACTGCTATGAGTTTCATGAAATCTAGAGGGCAATGCCACTGAACCAATCAGTGGATGGTGAGTCCATCACCTGTCTCAGAACTGATATAATTCATTGATAGCTCACATATCTAAGATTTCCAGACTTTGCCACACAAGAAACAGTTAGCTAAACTACAAATCAGTGCAAGAACTGCAAGGTTGGAAAAGATTTGCTTTCAGGGCAATAAGAGTGTTGAAACACTGCTACTGAAAATCACAGTTGATGTGAAGATGGGAGGCATTATAAATATGGAGGAGGACAGAACTACACAGGAAACACAGAATAACTTTGTGATGTGGAACAGTAAAACTGGATGGCATTTAATAGTACGAAGTACAAGATCATGTACTTGGGGAATACTTAAATGTTCTGCTGTAAGCCACAACGTTTCAGCAGAGGAGAAAAGGAAGCTAGGATATCAACTGCCCATGGGATAGTCAGGAATCAGCAGAGGGAAAAACACAAAATGAATGCCAGGACAGGTACGTTTAAAAGAACTATTTACAAAACATTAAGAAAAAAAACACCTCTGGAACACTGTTTGGTCATATACACTCAGGAAAGATATATTCAAACCTGAACACCCACAGGGAAGATTCGACCTTGTAAATGGAAACTGAAAAGCTTTTTCTAAGGAAGCAGAAACAAACTTGTCTTGTCTCACCAGCAAAACAAAAACTGAGCAGGGTACTCCCACCCCTCTCCACCTTTTCTTTTTATTTTTTATGAGTCTTTAAGGTTTTGCTTGGCACTGCTTTTTACTTGCTTGAGAATGGATAGTTTGATGTGGCTCTGCTGCACTTGCAGTATATATATTTTGTCCTTCTTCAGATATCTTCAAAACCCAACTGGATGCAGCCCTGTGCCACGTGCTCTAGGTGTCCCTTCTTGAGCAGGAGGGTTGGGCTAGATGATCTCTAGAGGTCCCTTCCAACCTCAACCATCCTGTGATTCCTGTGACTGTGATATGAGCTTTTTTTTTTTCTTTTTTTCCAGTAAGTCCATTGTTGGCATACATGGCAGGAAAAGAGAACTTGCTATTTAAATTAAAGGATATAGGGGTGGGGAAAGAGAAGGAGGGGAATAAGACTAAATAGATTTAAGATGGAGCTAAATTAGAAAATATGTAATTATGACATTAGGGGGCTAGCCATGAGGATCCAGAATGTCTACATCAACTTTTTTTTCCCCAATGTTTCTAAAGGAAGCAAGAAAAACTGGGAACTCAGAAAGGAATAACAACAGAAATTAAGGAGGCATAACCACAAGTAAAGAGAAGTCCTGACTGAGAGGTTAATATAGTAACTGGTCTCCCACTTCAAGCATATTTCTTCAGCCATACTTCTGCCTCATATAGTTGTCTTATGGTAATAAAAATTATTTTGGATAGTATATTTTCTGTTGCCTTATGGACTAACAGCAATTAAAGTACATCTTGAAAAATATTTATAATATTCATTAGAGACTAATGAAAGTTAAACTGTAGCATATACAAACATTACAGATGTTAAAATATTAATAAAAGGTTCCTACTTTATGCCATTCATTTACAAATACTTGTTTCACAGAAATGTCTATAAAAACAGGCATCCTGGCTAAGTCTTAAAGATTGAACATATAAGATATTTTTTACCTTCTTTTCCACCTATATTTGCAAACCTTGACTATTTTTTTTCAGTGGCAGTGCAGCACTCCTTCTAGTGCAGTTAAAGCTCCTGGTTAAACTTCCTTTATTCTTTGTAATGACTCTTCATTGGTCCCACAGAAGTAGCCAGTGGGATTTGGGGTTTTCAAAAGCCATTTAAAGACTACTGGACCAGGCTCTTTTGCAGCTTGCAGGAGCAGTGAGGAATGCATCTTTGAGTGATGGGTGTCTAGTACGTGGAGTCCATTTGCCTCAGATGGGAGCTAACCTTCTGTGATCCAGGCATTCCAGGCACCTGTGCCTCTGATGTTGGTGACTGCACTGTGTGGCTGAGCTGGTATGGAAACACAGCCCGCTGGTAAGACAAGAGATGAGAGAGCGTGGGACACTGCATGAGGGCTGTGGCTGCTGAGTGCTCCAAGGGAAACCTAGAGCCAGTTCCAGGTTATGGTCTTAATGTTTCTATTTCCTCAGTATTGTCTTTCACGCTATGAGCTACAGAAAAGTTACAGGAGATGACCCCAATCTTTGCAAACTATCCTTCCTTCAAGGACTGCAGGATAGGCATATTACCACTGAGAGGCAGTGAGATGCAGCAGCCATGGTCTCCCTCCTGGAGTATCACCATATCCTTTCCCATGACCTCATTGCTGTCTATGATTCCATCACCTTCTCCCAAATACATTCCTTCCTCCACTTTCTTTAGCTATCTTGTTGTATATTCCTTTTCAGAACGCATTTTGTGGGAACTGCTTTAAACAGTATCAGAGAAAGGATGAGGAAGGAAGGTCCACCAAATGTATTACAGGGTGGTCAGGTGACAGGAAAAAAAAAAAAGAGTCCAGGAAGTGCCAAAATAGAAGCTAGTAACCATTTTATAATGGTTACAGTGCAACTCATTCAATTTAACACAGTAAATAGGGCAGCAAATTTGGCAGAAGAGAAAGAGTTAAAACCTTGTAGGTCAGCTGAGTGACCTGGCACTATCAGATTAGCTGCCTTACGTGATGCAGTGCTCAACATCATGTGTCATTATAAATCCAGGTTACTACAACAGTTAAAGCCATAAAGTGAAGTAGAATTACTAATGCATAGTAGCAACAGCTGTCATGCTCCATTCTGTAACGAAGCATCAAATTTGTAGTTGGGAAACTCTCTTCTTTTAGTTAGACATATGGAGAAATTGCATGTCTGCGAATACTAAGAGAAGGAAGGCAGGTAGGAAAGTTCCACCCACATGAGGTTACTGTGAAATTCTCCTTCACAGTATCAAAAGTGAGCTCCAGTCTTAGCCTTTTTAAGTCTTTCAGGTTTCCTGTACAGAGATGCAGACATTCTTCTCCTGAGATATGGATAAAAATAGAAATGCAAAGCCTAGTATACAAAGTGCACTAATGAACAGTAGTCTTTCACAGACTAGAGGTTAAATTTGTCTGTAGAAGCACAACAACAGCTGTAAGCTGCTGCTGCAAGGGAGGAGATGCTCCCACATAGGCTTTTCAGCTCTCATCATATTCTGATCCCATCAGAGCTGACAGACACTACATCCCCAGAGGAGAAAAAAATGTTACAGTCCTCATCACCAGCAAGATCTGTGCAAACTGAGAACCCCAAGCTCCTGGTACATTTATATCAGAGGAGGAGGCAGAAACCTGGAGTCACTGATTCTCATAAATGTCTTTTTAAGATGCTCCCCACCTACTGGCCCTTCCACAGTTTTACTGTGTGATGCTTATGGCAACTTCAGCTGTAAGCTACTGACTTTACCTCTCATCAGCTGTCTTACGTACACGCATTAAAGTGCTTAACAGTCTGAATGAACAGAACTACTCAAATGTATGGCAGTGTATGCAGACCAAATAACTCCATCAGGAAAAAGACTATTATGCCTCTGTTCAAGGTCACAGTCCCTCTGCTTCTGCAGCAAGAGATTGTTTTGCCGATTCAGTCATGCTGTCAAGTTCTAGAGCAGAAAGGAAGGCCAGCACTTTCTTTTCCGTTAGAAACTACAATTGTCGAGATTTCTTCTGTCCCAGCCCTCCCTTGTGAAGCATGCTGAGATGGAATGCACTTACTGGAGTGAGTGGGCAGCAATCTGTCATCTAACCTGTTTTTCCTTGCACCTGAGCTTGCCCAAACCACTTAATTAGTCATACGGTTTCCTGGAACCCAGGGGACAACAAACCGTTAGAAATTCAAGTGATGCAGGAGAAGACAAAGGCTGAAGGGGGAAGGTGGATGCTGGGGAGTAGTGTTTGCAAATCAAACTAAAAAAAAAAAAACACTCTATTTGGGAGTTACGAGTAAACTCAGGCTATGCTCAACCATATACTCAAGATGCAGGTGGCAAACACAGTAAAGGGGAGTACAAAGAATCAGTAAAGTAGCTTAGGGAGTACAGCCTCAGTCACGCGAAGCACTTATGTGGGGAGTTGCCCATGGGTTCTTCCCCACGGATTCTGTACTTTCCCCCCACCACATATTTTCCATTTGAAGTAACAGTTTTTTTTCTCTTTTTGTCAGCATCTGTATTTCTGTGGATACAGAAATCCATAAGGATGCACAGGAGGAGCATAGTAGTCACTTTACAGCTCTGTCAACTCACCCAAGAAGCAGCCAGCAATCTCTTTATCTCTTTGGCATCTTTGAGCTCTGACTGTTGCTTCTCTCCATCACTATTTTCAGTTACACATGATGCTGTCACTGCCCCCCCC
>JAYECN010472216.1:0-17596 GCA_035222435.1 Microcambeva ribeirae | reverse complement strand
AGAAGAGAACGTATTTTTGAAGATTGCAGGTTCTGGCTTTTTGTCTTTATTTTGCTGCGACGTGATGGAGCTTTCTGCAAAAGCCACAGGGTGATGCAGGTGGGAGCAGCATCCCTGCTCCCAGGGCAAGGTCCTCCTGTCCCCAGTCCCATCCCGTGACAGGCGATAGGATTCAGACACCTGCCT
Organism: Microcambeva ribeirae; assembly: GCA_035222435.1. Taxonomy (NCBI): domain Eukaryota; kingdom Metazoa; phylum Chordata; class Actinopteri; order Siluriformes; family Trichomycteridae; genus Microcambeva; species Microcambeva ribeirae. Next base: position 17,410 of record JAYECN010472216.1, on the reverse strand, counting down.
CCCAAAGGCAGCTCCGTGCAGATCTCCGGCCCTCCTGCTGTAGGGGTGTCTATGTTGGACATTTATGGCCTGTTTCATCTGCACATGACATAATCTGCGTTGTGTTTATAGCGGCCCTGGGTGGTAAGGAAGTGTTCTCATCGCCCTTCTGCAAACTCGTCTCCCCCGTGTGCGCAGGCTGTGGCCGAGTCTCCAAAAACCCACAGACACGAAACACTGGAAGGCAAGGGAGGCACCTCAGCGTGTTCGTGGCTCCCAATCCAGCACCTCGCCCAGCAGCGCCGGTGAATGGGATGCAAAAATGGGAAGAGAAACCCAGGTCTCTCAAGCCAAGACCCGAGTCCTTCCTCCGATGGTCTTTGCTGGGTGGTCTAGCAAATGTTGTGGGGTCTCCTGTATCCGCAGACAGGCCAGGCCACGAACTGCCCGCAAACGCTGCGGCCTTCAGAGCAAGGCCAGGGGCGCCCGCTCTTGCTGCTGGGCAAAACATACCTAAAAAGGACAAATTGGGCCACGGAGGCACTTGGGAAGCGGCGGGGGGGGACCTTGTCCCCGCAAAAAGGGAAGCACATTCGATTACAGCAGCGTCGCTTGGACTGGCGCAATCGCGCGTGGGGACATCCTCCTGCCGGCAATTCGTGCTGTTGAGTTATCAGCGCGGGCTTAACCTCAGCCGTACCGAAGTGGGCCCGTTCTCAGCTTACGCCCCACGTCCCGTCCCCTTGGGGACAGGGGGACAACGCGCCACAAGGGGGCACTTGCACCTCCCGGGTGCAATAGGAGCAAGTGAAAAAAACAAGGCAAATCAGTCTATTTACAGCACCGGTTTAAGGGCTTTCCAGCCTTTTGGACAGCAAAAAGAGGCTACGTTTCCTAATGCCTGTCTGCTGCGAGAGCTGCTTGGATCTAGGTCCCGCTGAAGTCAATGGCAACATCCCGGCTCTAGCCGGATGAGGGAATAGCCAGATATTAGCCAGACGCTGAGGGCCGATTCCCCCAGGACGGGCGATTCTGCAAAGCAGAGCAAAAAAAAAAGCACTTTCTGGCTCCTCAGTGATACTGGAGCTTTGACTGTTTCAGCTCAAAATGTACCCCCCCCCAAAAAAAAAAAATTGTAAGAGGGACCACAAAAATGGGAATATTCATAATATTCATTTTCACAAGACCTGAAACACCTAAATATTGAGCTTTTTGACTATTTGAAATAAGATTAGAGGAGTCTATATCAAAATGTCTCTCAGGATGGGATATCTGACAACAGTCAAAACAGGACACTTAGAATTTGCGAGTGCTCGTTTAAAAGAAAAAGTCTGAATTTGGGGCATATTTATGAAAGGTTTTGGTGTTGCTGAGCAATGTTGCCACACACCCAACTGTCACCGCACAGCTGCCCTCGTCTCACTACCCCGTGGCCCAACCCTGACCAAGCAGCACCTGAAAGGGTAGATATCCCAAAGATAAGGAAATTTTCCCAGATTTTGAGAAAACCAGCAACTGGGCTCCGGTGAGAGGCCCAGATTAGTTCAGAAATTTTTCATTGCATCGACCTGGCTCTGGCTTAGTCTTCACCCGTCATGGAGGCCACGATGGAGGAAGGTGATGAGCGAGGGGATGAGGAGCATGAGCTCGTAGGAAACCAAGTTTTATTAATGTTGCTGTCCGCAGAACATCTTGTAAGTGATAAAAAAGGGGGGAAAAATAGTATGTTGCATCCTTCTCCAAGCCCCGTCTCCTCCCAAGCTGCTGCTGAACTCGGTCCCCATGGATCTGCAGACAGGTGGAGACGCCCAACAGTTCAGCAGCTCAAACTTCTTGAGGAACAGGGATGGGGAAACTGAGGCATTTGGGAAGTCTATGGCAGAGCTGAATGCTCTGATTCCCAGAAAAAAAAACAAAAAAAAATCCCCACAACAGCACATGGATGTGCTGTTCCCGTCAAAGAATCTTTTTTTCCCGGTATTTTGGCACCAAAGGTCTTGGCTCTGGTGAGGACAGTGGCTGCCGGGCCATTTATCCCAGCGGGATCACCCTAGTGAGACCTGGCGGGTGAAAAACGGCCTCTGGCTTAAATGAAGCGATTTTATCTTCGGCCTGTTGTCCTCCCCCTGAGGGGAAAATGGATGAGCGTGGCTGCCTGGCCTCGCTTCTATTTCCCCGGGTGGTTACGGGTGGCTGGGCCCTATGAATCAAAGTGTCGCCGCGGGAGCCAGGAAACGGCCTAGGACGGAGAACGGGAGCTGCAACCTCTCACCCCGACGGGTGCTGACCAGGGAAGCCCCCCAAAGCCTTCCGTAACTTCAGCCACACCTGGAGACGCCGTTTTGGCACCTTCCGATCTGCGCCGGGCGCGTTCGGAGGCCGTGGCCGCCCGACGGCGACCTCCTCGCGCATGTCGAGATGCCCCGCGGCCTTCGGGAGCGCAGCCGGGAGCCTTCCAGGGAGACGCGGCCGCCCGAAGAGGTCAAGTTAATTCTCCTGGCCTCGTATAAGGCCCGCGCGCCGTTTCCGAGGGAAAGGACTCGCGGATGGAGGCTGGCGGCTCCAGCCTCTCCCGCTAAAGGCCCTGCTTGGCACAAGCAGCTCTCTGGCCTGGGCAGCCCTTGGTGCCGTCGGGATCGCACGGCCCTTGGTGCCCTGGCATCTGGACGCAGTTATCTCCCCACCAGCTTCGCGTAAGGAGCCGCGCTCCGTTATCTCCTCCTTGCAGACGGGGAGCCAAAGCGCCGAAGAAATAAGGGGCAGATCTGGGAAGGGCTGCAGCTCTTAAATTGCATCTGACAAGGCAAATCAGAACTTGATTCCCACCACCACACGCTGGGGCCGGGGGGTTGGCAAGTCCCGCTCAGTCCCATCCCCATCTAGAATCTGAATTTTGCAGCGAGTGGAGCCGACTGCAGTTTTATTGACTTCAGCAGCATCGGGAGATCAATTCGCAAATTTACGTTTTCTCTCTTTATCATCCCCTTCAGGCCGCAGCTGCCGCAGGCCCTGCGGCATTATCTGATCCACGGATGTTGGGATATCTCGGCACCTCGGAGATCAAAAGGAAATTTGCACGGCTCAGAGAGAAGCGCTCTGGCGATGGTCGATGAGCTTAGTTTGAGCAGAGTTTTTTCCCCCATGGAAGTCAGCGGGAGCTTTGCTTGGCGATGGCAATCCACACTAGAAAGCGTTGCTGCGTTGACTGATAGCGCTAAAGGCACCTGGCGGAGGAGCAGTTATATAAAAGTGTTTATGGCTGTGGCGCTCCAGAGTTTTCCTTCGCTCTGAGCACTTTACCGGCCCACAAATACCTGCGTGGCCCCCAACACGGAGAGCTGCTCCAGTTCGGCAGCGTAACTGCAATAAAACCACCCCGGAGCAAAGCAACCTGCACCCATACGCGTACATTTCTGTCACTGTAACCACGTCACTGCGGGGTCACTAGATGCAGGACACGTTTTGTGCGGGCAGGTGATGGGAGATGGAGATCTCCGGGCTTCTGCTGCACTGTTTTAAGCGTTTTTGATGCTGGATTTTTACCCAGTTTAACGATTGATTCATGACGTTAATGTGGTCGCTCTGCAGAACTTGTCTCCTGTGGACAAAGCCAAAAATCTTACCCCGTGGCTTGAGTGACTTCCCACCAGGTGTCACTCCGGCCAAAGTTGGCCTCAACGTGCCCGGAGAGACACGGTCATCCGAACCCAGCTGCAGAAACGCCGCCTCCCCTTTGGGAACGGCCAACCGTTTAGGAACCGGGCGGGATAATAGGAGCGCCCGATTTACAAGCGCCTGTTGCACTGGCACCATCACGGAACTTCCTTCATCAATCTCCATCAATCCTCCCTTTCGTACAACCCAATTTGGTTGCTAAAACATCCCTCTTCCTCTTTTTCCCCGCGCTCTCTCGCTGCCCCCCAGCACACACGTGCACATTTCCTCTTCCTTAAGCAAACAATTTTCAGATTTAAAAGTGAATTCTCAGTGCAGGCTGGAAAAAGACAATGTGGCCTCGCTCCTTATCTCCTGCTATCTGCTGCTGCTTGTACTCACAAGCTGTGAGCCTAGATTGGGTTTACAGTAGATTTCAAGTGTTTATGAGCCACAGGAGGGAGAGAGAGCAGGGGAAATCTGGTCCATGAGATAAGTCCAGGAAACAGGGCTAGTGACTGGAGCAGAGTCAACAAGTTGAGCGAGCAACCGGACACCTCCAAAGACCCAAGGACGGGTGACTCAGTGTCACGACATCGGTTCCCGCAGCAAAGAGGAGCGCGTAGAGGGGATTCGCTTGTAATCGTTCATGGGGCTTTTGTGCCGGGGATGGAAAAGGGAAACATCTTGATCTCTTTATAAACTTGGAATATTTTGCAATTAGGAGCCCAAATCTAAGCTCCTCTATCCAGAGTCAGGCTCCGAAAATAAACTGCTTGATTTTCAAGGATTGCAGAGCACATGGGGATCTCGACAGCAGCTCGTGGGTCAGTCTATCACACTGTGGGGTTTTATAATGTGTTGTGTAAATCTAGAAGCTCTGTGGGGCCTGGATCATCATCTGTTCTTTGTTCATATGCCACCTAGAGCAATGTGGCTTAGTACCAACAGGACGAGGTAGTAGCTGTTCACATGGTCACTAGGATATTTTTATAATCACCTTTTATCCTCATGTGGACAAGGTTTGTGACAGTAACTGGAAAAGTGTGTAGGTTCATCTGTAACGCATTTCAAAGAGAAAAATATCTGGACTAGTTACATCAGGGAACAGTAATTCATATTGTTCTAGGCAGCTCAAACAAAATATGTCTCTAAGCATGGCCAGGGAATGAAAAAGTGAAGTTGTATACTCTTCCCCATAAAGCCCATTGGAAGGTGTCTTCATGCATTTCTAAACCAGAAGAATTTTGCAAACCACGTCCTTCAGGAAATATGGTCTTTCTTTACCTTACAACATGTAATTTATGAGAGACCTTTCCTATCTTAGTTACTAAGCTGGGAAACAAGGGCTGTGTGTTTCTATAAAGCAGAGGGGAGCGCTCAGGAAATATTTCTCTCTGCTGTCACACTGCAACATCTAACTCGCACAAACCACCCGAGACAGGAAACAAATCTAAACATGACTGCCCTCCGAAATGGCTGTGGCCGGGTTTGACTGTCAGAGCTTTTGCTCTTTGATGAGCTGCATAAACAAGAAGTTTGCGGCAGGTCACCGGCAGAGGTACAGGATGTGACACAAAGAGAAAACCCTTGTCGGGGCAGTGCAGAAGTCCATGCCTGTCATTATTTACTCTGCATTTCCTACGAATTTGTGCTGATTCTGCTCTCAGGGACCCTGGTGTAAACCTAGCGCAACCTAGTAAAGCTCCTTTGCAAAAATCTGTCTCCTTTGCCTTTTGGAGACCAAAGTGGCACTGACTCCTGGCAATCACTCCTCCTATCCCATTCCTTACAGAGGGAACAAAATTACCTCCTCCTTGTGGCAGACAGTCTCTTTGCCCAATAAACCGCTTGTCAAAATGCAGTTTTTTTGAACCCAGCACTTTACAGCACGTTTTTTGTGGTTTTTTTTTTTTTTTTTTTTTTCCGGTAGGGATGCACCCAGGGCCCCCATCAGCAAGCAGGGCTAGGCACGAACACGGAGCCATTTCACGACGTAGCGAGCGCTCACAGCAAGCACTTCATAATATTAACCGGAGGGCTTTCCCAAATCATCACTCCTTCCCATATGGGAATAGTTATTCCAGCATGAAGCACCTTTAGACCGAAAGAGCTGCAGCCTCGCTCAGGAGAAGCGGGCACTGAAACGCTTTAATTTGACTGGTATATTCCAAGCTGTCCGATGATAGTGCGTAGACAAGGCCCAAGGTATAAGAACCCTTCAAGGAAAAGCCTTTTGTGGAAAGGGCTGTAAAACACCGTTTTACAGTGTTGTTCCGAATTTCCTTTTTATTTTATGGTTTATCTAATTCGAAGAGAAACCCTCTCTGCAGAGAAGTGGAATGGGAAACATGCTTCCCCGTCAAAACGCTTGGACCTGCGTCAAGCTCCTGTTTTAGACATTTTTTTTTAAATTCACCTCATTTTGCTTTTCGTGCATTCAGCTGGTTATGCTTTTTTGTTGTTGTTTTTGTTGTTGTTTTGTTTTTCCGCAGCTAATTTCTCTCTCCCTTCTCTCCCGCTCCTCTCCTTTACCAGCCACATTGGCATTGCGCATCACCCAGAATTTATAAATTTCGGGAAAACAAAACCAGGTTCTGTCCATCGTAATTTCTCTTCTGGAATAACAGGTGGGATATGTCCAAAAATGCCTAATGGCTAATACTGCAGCTCGGACGCTCTCAGGTTTTCAGTCGTCCTCCATCACCGCTGCAATCCAGTGGCTCATGTAAAATCGATAATGAGAAAGCAAAGTATTAGCACAGCTTGCAGCGAGCTTGGAGCCACTGCTGCTTCTCTTTTAATCAAGAGAAAAACTTTGCTGGAGGAAGAGGCAAATATTGGGAAAATTTATTTAAAGGGCTCCTCCTGAGGGGAGCCGCAGGGCGGCCATTTTGTGGTCCCTGAGGTAAGGCCCCTTGGCGCCCTTTCTTCTCACTCCCCATTGGCTGCCTCTGCCCTTTACCCCGCCTCCTAGGGGAGCGCAGCCAATCACAGGAACTGATTTCCCCTCTCGAGGCTGACAGGGCAGGAGAGTCGCCCTCATGACAGCTCCGCCATTTTGTCTGCCCTGTGAAGGGTGACATGGGTGTCCCCACGGCGCCTTCCCTGTCCCTTTGCCCCCTCGAAAACTACAGGGACCCCTTCCCGTTGGCACGGGGTCCAAGTCTGGGGAGCATGGCTACCCCAGGGAGCGTCATTTTCACAGGAGAGCCCTGGTGGTGGCCGCACAGGTAGGTCCCGCCGGAGCTGGATGTCAACATCACCCATCTCTGAGGTCTAGTCGTAAAAATAATGAAAAACAAACAAAACAAAACAATCCACGTGACCTACATAACTTACCACGCCTAGTCACAGACTGAGCCTAGTTTACTGAGACCCTAATGTAACAGAAAAGCATTTTCCTCCAAATATTTACAAACAACGGGAAAAAAATAGGATTGTTTTATTATTGATCATGATTATGGAAAAAGGAACACCACGACCACCCCAAGCCCAGGCAGGGCAGCAAAGGTGAGAGATGCTTGTGACTGTCATACAGGATCTTTAGCCAGTTCATTTTTTCAGCCTATCCCCTCATTTCATCTCCATTGCAAAAAGAAATCTTTAATTGTGATAATTCTTTCTCAACAATATTTTAATATAATAATCACATTCATCATTAATATTAGAACTGAGTGAAAAATATTCCATTTTAAAGGTGGTTTTCTTTGGCAGATAGTGATTAACAAAGCTGAAATGTTTTTTTTTTTTTCCCCAAAGTATCTATATTAATGTCACTAATTTTCAGTAGAATTTATCAAAGAGCTTTTATTTCTATTGACTAGTTAAAGTGGAACATCCTGTCTTCATTGAAACAGGTCTTTCTGATTTCTCAAAATGAATTATTTTGAGATGGTCACTTTTGGCTTTCCTCAAAGTACCACTGAAGTTTCTTTTGGTAAAATTCTAAAGTTGCCGTTCTTTTGGATTCTAAATCAAAATAAATTCCAACAGGTAGGAATTTCCTGGGGAAGTAACATTTTAATTTCAATAATATGGTATTGTTATGATTAATGATAATTAAAGTCAATTGCCTCTTAGATTTTCTGCACGAATACATATTGCATTAGATGCTGCTTGAAGACAGCGCATAGATATATAATATATATATATTTGCAAATATATATATATATTATATATATATATATATTTGCAGCCACAGAGGGGTTCTTATCTCATCCAGAAACTCCCCAGCAGTACATTGGATGAAAAATCCGTTCTGGGTTTTACCCTTTCCTTTTTGAGGGGGAAGTTTATGAGACTTTTGGAGCTAACTGGGTGATGGGCTTGTACCAGCGAGAGCAAGTTCAATAGCACAGCCCCTGCTTTGGGAATAGAAAGGGGAAGATGTGTCCCAGTCCTTTGTGTCCATGTGATTTTGTCCTGCTGCCACAGATAGGTCCTGAACACACAAAAAGTGAGATGTTTTGGTGACTGATTCCAGAGCTTGGCTGGGACAGAATCATGACCCCAGATCTGGCCGATGTTTTTGATACCTTGCGCCCGGGCTACAAAGTTCAAATTGTGGGCCAAGATGTAGAGAAGAAGAGGGAATAAAAAAAGTTGTGGTCGTTGTTTTCCCATCGCATGTGGAAAGGTTGATGGTCCCTTAAAAGTCACCACATTTTCCTCCCAGGAAAGTGAACCCAAAGGACAGGAGTGTGTGTGTGTGTGGTTACATGTCAAGCACTGCAACTCCTTTTGCCTTCACATTCTTTCCCCTTATTTCTAATTAACATGTTGAGAAATTTTAAAATGTAATAAACATTATTTCTAAACAACCAGAAAGTAAAGCTTGCTTATTTCTGGTTTGATGTAAACATTTATAGCACAGCTCCATCCTTAAACAGTTAATCTTATAGTGACCTATTAAAATAAAATGAATTGCGTTATAATTCATCCTAAAGCAACCTCAGGGTTAGTGTATCAGGTAACTCCTGCTTTTGCAGTGCTCATGACGTTTTTAATCAAATTCAGCTGTAATTGCTGGAGCATACACATGCCTCTTTTAATACTCTGCCTACATTTGGGACTCATATGAGTCTGTTTTCTCTTAACGTATCTAATAAATAGAAAACATGAAAAGAGCACATTTTGCAGGACTCCGAGCTTTTCCCCCGTTTCATTTGTTCTAGCAATTGTCCGAGGGGCTTATGAGAAGTGAGCACTTGTCAGATCCCCCCGCCTCGCCTGGATAAAATTCTTTGTGGGTTTTAAGTCCCTGTTTGTGTTGCTAGCACCCTGTTAAAGGGGCATGGGCACAGAAGTGCGCTGGAGACGTGTGTGTGCACGAGACGGAGGGATTTCATAGGCACCTTTAAAAAATCACCGCCCGTGATGAACGCTGAAATGTTGCTTACACTCCAGTCACCTACAGTTTGTTGACCAGAACGTGAAATGTCAGGTCTGCAGTGGAGCTATTCGGGTAAACAAAACTCCTGTAACTTTCCCTGCTCAGGGGCAGGGGGGATTTTTGCCTTGTCTTCAACGCTGCAGCTGTTTCCAATTTGCCGGCAATTTTCTTTTGGGCTAGTAAAGCTCCCAAGATGACTGCAACTGGCCACATGGGCTTCTCCACTCAACTGTGGGGTTTGATTACAAGAGGTAGCGAAGGCGGCTCCATATCCAAGGGGAAGCATTTTCCCCGCGCTTCCAAGCTCTTTACGCCCTCGCTTTTTTTGTTAACACCAGTCTTTAAAGTTTATTTCAGTGCAACTTATTAGGTGTGTGCGCGCTGGGGTCCCTTGTTATATCTCTGTTGGAAGCAGGCTGAAATTTGGGGCACCTTTGCCTATATACATATATATAATAAGGGATAAGTGATGGGGAAATGCACAGGAAGGGATGCACATTTTGCTAGCAGAACCTCAACAAAACCATCAAAATAGGAAAAAAGGTTTTCCTAACAAAATAGTAAGTTTCCCCTTCAACTACGTGTTCCGTGTAATTCACACGTGGAAACGTGAGAAAAGGATGAAAAATGACTTTGAAATGTGATCTGCTGCTGTCGCTAGTTAGCCTGGCTCTGGGCGTGCGGGGAAGGAGGCGTCGCCATCCCCACCGAATAATAAGATTAGGGCTTGGAAACAGCAACTCTAACCTGGCTGCGTGCGATTTTGAAAGCCCTTTAAAGATGAGAATGATTGTTTTTTACTAATTTTTATTTCTCCAATCGGTATTTTCGATGGTCGCTCCCCTGAGCGCCTCGCAAGCCCCTCCTGTCATTTGAGCTCTCATTTTCCCCTCGATTTTGTTTCCAGGATCTGCCCGAGATCTTCCCCCGAAAATCCCTGCCGCTTACCTGCTCCAGGAACCTCTCCCTTTCCACCAAAAACAACAATAATAACGAGGAATCCGAAGAATTTCTATATTAAAACAAAAAGGGGGGGCTCTGGCGAGGTCCCTGGTCACTCGGTCCAGGCTGAGTGTGTTTTCCTTGGAAATTGGGAGGAATGCTAAACGCCTCGTCTACCCGCGAGTAAATTGTGCTCGGAGCTCTAGGCACGGCTCCCAGGTTGCCCTTTCACCCCTTCACTTTATATGTTCCTCTTATTAAGGAGAAAAATGTTTCAATATGTTGGAATTTGGGGCAAAGCCGGGAAAGGGAGAAACAGAATGGAGAGTGGAAGGACATTTTCCAAATAGTTTTGGTAACCCTTCAGAGGGTTACGTTTAAAAAAGTGATGTTTTACAAAAACCTGTTTCCCCAAGTTAGCGCAAAAAAAGAAATAAAAGATTGCCTGCTAACCCTTCTGAGATAGCAGTGTGCGCCAGAAATGTGATCCAGAAATGTGAATTTGGGAAAAAAAAAAATATCCCTGGATTGAAGATGTTATTTTCTTCTCCTCCCTAAATGTGTTAGTATCTGGTAGGGTGTTATTAAATAGCCAAAAGGATCTGGAGGTTTTGGCTGGCGGCGTTTTGGGTCCAATTATGAATAGTTTTGAGATGGTTTCATCTCGCTTTTCGAGGGCAGCTCAGAGCACTATGGAATATTTGCAGTCCTGCTTGAGGCGGGGGGGCAACGGGTTAACTATTTTCAAGGTAAAAAAAAAAAAAAAAAGTAAGGAATGATGATTTTAAAACGGATATTTGAAACTTCCTTACTTAAAAAGGGGGATTTAAAGTAGCACTTGAGCTCCACTCAGCGTCTCTTTTCGGCTTCACTCCTCCACGGGATTTTTTTTTTTTTTTTTCCCAAGAAAGTTGTGACTTTTGTTGTTGTCGCTGCTCTTTAAAGTCGCGAGCAGGGCGAGCTCGGCGTGTCCCTGAGCCCCGAGTCGTCCGCGGGGCGAAATATTGATAAGGACAAACCGGGAAGCAAATGAGAAGCGGAGGACACGGGAGCGAGGGAAGGCAGAGCCCGTCCCGGAGCTGCGAGCACCGCAGAAGCCCCCCGAGGAAGCGCCTGCCTGATGCCTGAGCCTGCCTGGGCTGGGAATTGTAGCTTCAGCGCCGCTTTGGACCCGACAAGTTGAGTCTCCCCCTTGCAAAGCCGCAGGGCATCAGCCCAGAACTGGCGGGGAGGTTTTTTGTTATTATTTTATTTCGAATTTTGCTCTCAATCTGGATCTTTACAAACCAGCCTGCCACTGGTTGAGGGGAAAGTGTATAAAAGGTGAGTCGTTTAAAATGATAGTCATAAGCGTAAGAATAAGCAAGAAGTGCATCGAAAAGCGGTTTAAGAGGCCCTTTTATGTCTCGACAGGGCGATATGATGGATAAATAACCCACAGCAGGCGTTTTAAGGCTGACTCCACATATGCAGATGTATTTATTTATATGAACATGTGTAATTATAGGGCGAGGGGAGCGGAGAGGGGGTAATCAGGGGCAAAGAGGGGAGCAGAGGAAACTGCTATGTGAATCCTTGACCCTATAGAAAATTTACTGGCTAAGGAAAATTACCCTGTCCCTCCACGCCGGCTGCCCCCACCCCCCGTCGCAAGTTCAGGAGCGAAGGAAACTGGAATGTGTTAGCAGGGAGGAATCCAGGGAAAGGGAAAATCGTGCTTATCAGAAACACATTGCCCGTTTTATAAGCGGCTGCCCTTCTGTGCCAGCTGGCCGCTTAATAAATGCTTGAAAAAAAAAAAAAAAAAAAAAAATGGGGGGTTACGTGCAGATAGAGAACTTGGATTTTATTTTCCAGAGTTGTCTTTTTTTTTTTTTTTTTTTTTTCCCTCTTCTCTCTCTGGATTTTATTTATTTATTTATTTGTAGCCAGGGATATTGCCCCCGCTTAAACATCGCGCCCGACTCTTTACGCTTCTCGCTTTGGAATACAAATTCCAAGTAGGGTTTTCTTCCCGCTCCAGGCTCTGGATGAAACGCTGGTTCTGCCCTCCCACCCCGGGAAAACGGGAGCGCCGGGATCGCTGCACTTAACAAGACGGGGCTCACGCCTCTTAACGAGGGACTAATTACTAATTACATCGCTTTCCGAGGGGCTAAAGATCCTGAGAGAAGCAGATAGGGAATAAAACATAGAGAGATGTGAAATATTTTAGCGACTACGCGTTTCTTTTCGCACACACCATTACGTTTTTCACGACCGTTGTTAATCTCTGCAGCGCTGTCGGAGGGAAAGAGGGTGGCACAAAAAACAAACAAACAAACAAACAAAAAATTGTTCATCAGGACAGGACATCATCAAGTCTTAGAAGTGCAGAAAAACAGATGCACCGCAGCGAAACAAGCCCAAGATAAAGCACTGCTCTGTTTGGCAAAGTTAGGGCACTATCCCAAATAGAAAGGCTGAGATTGGCGACTCTTTGGGGGGGTTTATTGGTGTTTGGAATGATATTTCCGTTCGCTATTTATATTATTATTGTTTAATTATTATTGGTGGAAAAAAAAAAATCTTTAAATCAACAAGGGCCAGCAGGCGAATGACTCGGGTGGTTCCAATGAGTCACCAAAGGCAACTGCCCTTCATTTAGCCAAGTGGACCCCTTAGATACAAGTCAATAGGGTTAACTAGTCTCGACATGAAAACATGAGTATTTCTGCTGCCTTTTAATTGTTGGCTAAGAAAATCAGTTAATCACATGTCAAACATTTCCTTCAGCTCTGGTCAAAAATGAAGAAGGCTCTTTCCTGGAGGGGAAAACCCCAAAACAACAACAAAAAATATTAAAATATAGGAAAAAAATATCCTAATTATAATGTCCTGTCTATCACTTGGCATTTAGTTGTTGTGGCGCACGTTTTCCTATGTCATTTCTTAAAAGTGTACCCTCAAATGCTTGATCACTTCTCATTAAGCTTTGTCACTAACAATTTTAAACAGTGCTTTGTGTTTTTTTACATTCTTGGGCATTTACATTTATGAGTTTCTTTTTTTTTTTTTTTTTTTTTTTTTTTTTTTTTTTAATTTCAGGTCAATTTTAGGACCTTTTAAAGCTATCAATTAAACAAGTAAGGATGTTCCAGACTGTTCCAGACACTTCGTCTTACGTCAAGGTAAGACATGACAGCATCTTTAAACAGGTAATGTCCACAATTACAATCCTCCCACATTCACAGCCTTAGCTGAAAATCTCATTCCCATTCTCACTGAAGTTAGTAGAAAAATGTCATTTAGTTTCACGGGGAGCTGGGCTAAAGTCTGAAGCATCTCACTGATAGTTATGAGCTGGGTCAAAAGTTGAATCAGCAGGGACCAGCAGTATGTTAGAGTGCTCTTGTTTTTTATAGAACATTGGTGCTTGGTTTGATAGATTATACTATAAGTAATATTATAGTGAGAGTGTCCTGACTTGCATTATAGTAGTGGTTTGTTAAGCTGAAACCAATATGATAGTGGTGGTGTGCTACCAGCATTATATCATAGTGGTTTCCTAAATTGGTTTCCAATTTTCTGATTTCCTAGATACCGTTTAGTCTTAATGTTAGTCGTTACCAAGGCAAAATTTCATTTAATATCCCCCTAGCTCTCTGCTGAGCCAGCCACCAAATTCAATATACAAGATGTTGTGTATAGTTCTGCTTTTGACAGGTACATTTTGAAGCAGAATTTAAGGCAGGAAAAAAAAAAAAAAAAAAGATATTCAGTGAATTAAACCAAACCATCTCTTTCAGTTGCTAAATAAATGAATCGTCACGTGAGGTAATGATGTATAATATTGGGATCTGTGTTATTTAGGGCTTCCCATGAACAATTCTTCCACGCAATTCAGCAGCTAAACTGATTTTTATAAGCTTTACTGTTAATGAGTGACGCCAGGTACGACTAGATCTTGTACTCTGATAGTTGGTTGTGTATTTTTTGATCAAGCCAAAAAAAAAAAAAAAAAGAATCTTGGAATGTATTTCAATGGGCCACTTCTGCCTCCTTCTTCTTCATAAGATGAAAACAAATTCCGAAATGGGCTGGCACAGTCTTGTCCCTTTATAGCATAGTGGAGTACTATATTATATTTGACATCATATAGTTTTTTTTCTTTTCCACAACAGTTCCCAAGAATGTAAATAAACCAAGCTTGAGACATCTGGGTTACACGTTTAAGGCAAACTCTGCATGCAACAGCACTTAGGGAAAATCTAAAACACAAGTCTCTCCTCTCCCAGGCTGAAGAACTGCAGAAGGGTGTTAACTAGAGCTGGGTGGATAATTTGTAATGAATAATTTATTACAGGAATTTTGTCTGTCTTTTTCCCTCAGTCAATGATCCACGAGCCGACTGTGATATTCATGTTACATGCACGAAATTGGGAACGATTCAGTGAATAATTCCTGGGTATAATCCCAAGGCTGAGGGTCATTTTGCAGATGATTGGTTAGGAGTTTTAGTATTTGAAATGCTCTTCATGGGATGAGGGCAGGTCATGTGGTTTTACTTGTATTTCCTGATTGGGTGAACTAGCAGCTCTCTGGAGGGTTTTTTTTTTTTTTTTTTTTTTGATAAAATTATATTTGAAATTTTCAAATTTCATGTTCAGTTCATGTCCCCCAAAACACATGCATAGCTCAGTGTTTCAGCAAATGCTGATGATTAGATTTTGTAGCAAAATTCCTTTTGAATTAAGTGGCAGCAAGTTCCAGGCCTAAATAATTTAACATTCACAAAGAGACTGAATAAGTCAAGCCCTAACAGTATCAAAACAGCCCTCTCTTGTTAAGTAGGATCCTACAGGCAAAGTGCTTGGGCAGAGTTTTCTTCGCACAAATGTGTGTTTTATTCACCAGGAAGAACTTCCAAGGCTGGACTTATACCCAGAGTTTCTGTGGCGGGGAGATAAGTGAGCTGCACGATGCCGAATGCTCTGCCTTTTATTACAACCCTTCATCCTCAGCTGCCATTATTTGGGGCAAGGACTTGGCCTTCTGGTATTTTGCCTGTGAAGTCTCATTCACACCAATGTCATTGGGGAAAGGGCTTGTTCCTGTGCTAAAAAAAAAAAAAAAAAAAAAAAGGCAACAGGGCTTTGACAGAATTCCCTTAGGATTGGTCCAAAATCCTTTGTAGACAAAGGAAGTATCTCCCAAAGGCTTTCAGAAACTTGAATACTGCAAGGCAGTATTCAATTGGCACCTGGCACCTCTGCCAGGGTGGACGTGGTGGTCCTGTTTTAGACAGCTCCTGCCTTCTCTTGCCCGCTCCCCGCGTTGTTCCTCGAGGCAGAAGGTTAAAAAGCAGCAGGTTCTGAGTCCCAGCCTCGGAAAGGGTCAACAGGGTATTCCCGGAGGAACAAATTCGCAGTAGAAAAGGGTGCAACTGTGAGACCTCCAGAACCCCCTCACCTTTCCGCTCAGGACAACAAGGGATGAGGGCTGAGAGGTTAGGGAAGGAGAAAGAAAAGGAGGCTTTGCCTTTTCAAACGTTTTCTTTCAACGAGAATCTTCTTGTAATCTTGATTTACACCACCAGCACGTAGAATGTACGTATTGGGGTCCTATATAACTGCTGACAGCCCTGCTCCACTCGTACACACTCGTATGGCCCTTAGCACAACAGAGCGGGAGGAAATCACAAATATTACAAATTAATCGTCGTCCTTTATTTCACACAGTTAGCAATGTATCTGTATCCTTTAAACCATCGTGGGACGCGCTGATCTGCGAGTACTCAATAATTCGCAGTCTATCAGAGGGCGCTAATCTCATCTAAACACGAGTATTTGACTGGAGAGCGAAACATGTAGCATAATTGGGAAATTTAATTTTAAAAGACAGCCCTGGGATCCTGTCTGTCGGGATATGGAAAGAATTAGGATCCTAGGCAAAGCAGCGTGACCTCGAAATTCTGGATTTTTAAGCGTGTGGTTGGGTCAGGGCTTTGAACGAGTGAGAAGATGGACTCGACTCCTCCAGGAGAAGGGAGGAAGGAACCCCCCGTGCAAGCGCCGTTTTCGCCTTAAAAAATGGATTTCATGCAGCCCTAATGTTTGTGGGACGGTACAAAGAGGGATATTCATGGAGGCAAAATAGCCTGGGTGGCTGGAAACAATATTTGGGTTGTTCTTGCGCTCTCACTCGGCCGGGAAAGTTTACAGAAGCCATAAAGAGGGAATTTATTTTTGAGGAACAAACCAGGGAGATTTTCACTGGAGAGGGAAGGCTCCAGCAGCCCCCCGACACGGACACATTACCGTTCCCGCTCAGCAGCAGCTTGCAAGGAAAGACTATTCCACTATTTTAGGGTATTTTTTAGGTTTTTGGATAGAAATTTCGCAATGAGGATCATGCCCCGCGAATCATGCGGGGGGAATCAGGGCCGAGGGCCGCGGAGCATCCTGCAGGTGTGCGGGGACACAGTGTCCTCCGGGTTTGCCCATTTCTGCACTTTTGGGGGCAATTATCGGCTTCCAGCAGAGTTTCGGCTCCTTGTCCCGGAGGATGGGAGCAGGTTCCTCCAAGGAAGCCGGGAAGAGCAGCAGTTTTGCCGACAGTTTAGCCCAATCCTTGCCCAGGAGCACGGGAGAGGGAGCAGGAAAAAAAAAAAAAAAAAAAAAAAAGTGAGGGGGTAAAAATGCTTTAAATCTTTCCTGCAAATCTCCACATAGATGGAGTGTGAGGAGCAAACTCAGAGCAGCAGAGAAGTTCGGGAGAAATCGGCTGTTCCACTGAAGCGCATCAAGGGGCTCCCCGGTCGTGTTTGGCTAAGGTCAGACGAGACCGGCTTCTCCAATAAAAATAAATCCCAAATTAATTATGGCCTCGAGCGAGGGGCCAGACGTTTGGAGCGAGTGCGCTGCAGCCTGGCTGATTTTGTGGGATTTTTTTTTTTTCTTTCAGTATTTTGTGGGTATTTTTCTTTCTCTGTGTGTGTGCTTGGCTTTTCCAGAATTGCGGGCTGGGGAAGGGCTGTTTTCCTGGGATATGGGGCGAAAAGTTCCCCGGGAGCCTCATTACCCGCCCTGCAGTTCCCGGGCTCCCTGCGTCTCCTCTGCACCCAAAATACAGGATTTTCCCCGGCGTTCACCGTTAGCGAGGAACTTCTTGGCTCCTGCTTCCCGATCCTCCGAGCTGTTCCCAGGAGGGCCCCGATCCCGCGGGAAAACTCAGCCTCTTCCCCCTTTTGGCTGAAAAGCGCAGGTTTTACCCCATTACTTCAGGCTAAGCCGGGATTCGCTTCTGGGAAGCAAGTCCCAAACCCCATCCCGAGTGTCTTTCTACAGAGGATCCCGTTCCTAGTTCCTAGGGAGCATGCAGGCGGCGCGACGCGCGGTGATGGGCGCCGCGCGCCTCCGACCAAAGGGTTACATGGAAAAAAAAAAAAAAAAAAAAAAA
>JAYECN010472209.1:0-17596 GCA_035222435.1 Microcambeva ribeirae | reverse complement strand
GCTCACTGGCTTCCCAGCCTTGGTGTTTGGTGGAACAATAATTAATGTTTGTTTGGGGAAGCAGGACGGGAATTGTGGAGTTCCTCATGTGAGTCTTTATTAGTATCATCACTCACTCATTGTAATGAAGCAAAAATGATTCTTCTTGGAAATTGTTCCCAGTGAGATCACAATTATTAAATACCATCATTGCTTATAATAATTAAGCTTTTATTATCTAGGTTCCAACCTTGTCAGTTTGGGCTCCCCAGAGAGCCCGTTGTTTGCTAGCCAAAAGCTTTGGGGGAGGACGTGTTGTGAATAATGCCATTTTCAAAATAGATATTGTGCTAAAGAAACAGCAGGTCTTCTAATTGGAAGTGATGAATTTCCTAGTGATGGGCAGGCAGTGCAGACATTAATTTAAAAGATACAAGGAAAGTGGGTCCCTTTGTGATATGGAAATCTTTATCCTAACAGTGCTGAGTGTAATGAGATGGGCCAGCTTAGCTAAGGCAGTGGTGGCTGGAAAATCAGTTAACGAACTCATGCACTAAATGAGTGCAAAAAATGAGCAAAGCAGGCTAATGTGGACCTTCATCAGAGAAAGGTGAAGAAAGCCCTGAATGCCAAGAGAAGATGGTTTTACAGGAACTAGAGGAGATTATATAGGGCTACTAACTCAGTAAGGATCTCAGTAAGGATACATTTAACTTTTGCTTGGGACTCTAAAAATCATTAGTTTTAATCCCACTGGAGATTGTTGGAAATTGCTGCTCTATACACCATATTCAAGAAATAGTCTTTTACAGATCCCCAGATTGAGAACAGCAAAGAATGCTGCCATCAAAATGAAGTTGTGAGGACTTAGCAGAGGGGCCTGATTTAAGAAGAAACAGAGAACACAGATATGCTCTATCAGGTCTGTGGGAAATGTATAGTGTCTATTTACATTCAAGCAAAGTCTAGATCCACTGAAACCTTTACTGAAGGCAGTGTTGATCTAGAACCTGACTTACATGCTCTAGCAACTTCAAACTGGATATTTCCATCTTCAGTGAGTCCCAAGGCCACATAAACCAACATCCTTTCTTTTATTTTAGTTTATTAGCTGAAGCAAAAAGAGTAAAAGTAGCAGAAGAAGAGAAAGTCTTTTAAGTGAGGTTTTCTAAATCCATTTCAGCTTAAAATTGGTATTAAAGGGCATTAATTTCAAGTGTTTGTGATATCAACAGGTCTCTCTGCAATGCCTGCGAAGGTACTGCCTACATCACCACTGCCACAGTGACTTAAAAATTGCTTTAATTGGCTCCAAATGACCTTTGCCTTGAACAGTTTCTAAAAAAGAATCCAAAGAATCAGAAAACGCAGTGACAGATTTTTATTATTCTATAAGACTTACTGTTTGAAGCATATGTTTAAAAGGAACTTGAACTACCTAGGAGGTCTGTTCTCTTTTGTGTATCAATAAAGAACCTCCATGGATCTGTCAGTAGAGCTGTTTTCAGCAAAACAGATTTTACTTAAAAGTACTTTTAGATGAGTAGTGGTGGGTAAACAAGAACAGAAATTGTCTCCCGTTTCTTTCCCAAAAGGCACATAATGTTGTAAGACTACTACAATTTCAGCCTGATTATTGCAAACTAAAAAAAACCTTCTCCAAGACCAGTAAATGACTTTTTAAAGCTATTGGAGAGGCAGCATTTAGGTTCATTCTTTGCTCATGGTGAAAGAACTCAAATTGAGTCTGACTTCATGCAGGAGACAAGACATATGATTAAGCACCTTGGCATAAATTTTATTAATTTTTTTATTTTATTAAATTTTATTAAATTTTACTATTATATAACTAAAACAAAGAAATTAAAAAAACAATAAAAATAAGCAAAGAGTCATTAAAATAGAACTCAAGTTCTAGGAATGAATTTTCATAGTTCAGGGTAGATCTTTGTAGTAAACAAACAGCAAGAAGAGACTGAGAGCTAGAAAATTTTGCAGCTTTATTCCTAAATATGGGAAACCTACTGGGGAACACAGAAGCATTTGAAGAAGTTAATCAAAATCATTAATAACATAATTAATGTTATTTTGAATGTGTCTATCACTAAACATTAATTATCTTGTAGCCACTGGAACAACATAATGATAGCATCGTTCTTAGTGATTAGTGTAATACTGTATGCCTTTGCTAGAATTTGAATGTTGTCAAATGAAGATAAATGACGTGCCAGACAATGTATTTATTCAACAAAAGCAAGTCTGCATTATTTGGGTTGGGAGGTCTTGAGAATGAAACCTGCTGCTGAAGAAGTTCAAATTCAAACTTGATAGAAGATGTGGAAAAAGGAATCTTCAATACTGGAAGTACTGGTATCTTAGTTTTCTGTCTACTGGAGAATTTACATTTCTAATCTTTACTCCACCTTAGAAAGGCAGCAAACCTATGTGAAAATGTTGTATATCTTCACATCTTTATTCTTTCACAGAGGGTCTTAGAATTCGATTAAGCCACGTAGTCATGGTGTGTGGCCATGACTACCTGCAGCAAAGGGCCCCTTGCAGGAAGGTGACTGCCAAGCTCCCTTGGCATCTAGCATGCTTATATGGGACTATGCAGAACACCAAGAGTTATCACCTTTGTTCCTGGCCTTCGTTCCCAGATGACCCGCTTGTGCTAAATGCCTTTGCCTGGAACATCCCAAGGTGACAGTCAACCTCATTCTTTGTAATCAGTAACATTCTTTTTCTTGGTCTTGAGAACACTAGTGCTACAAATTTTGATGAAGAGAAACACAAATAACAGTCAAAAGCCTGAGTTCATTAGCCTTGCTGTCAGACCACACCCTCGGCGCCCAGTGCATCACACTCAGGACAGACACCAGAGACACAACCATCACCCATAGTGTGCAGATAGTCCCATGGGTTGAAAACAGAACAAAGTCAAAACCGGACAATTTATAAGTATGTGTGTGTTTCTGTGTAAAAAGGGGAAAAAAAAGGCTAAATGAAACTAGTAGGAGTAAAGTCAGCTCCTGTAAGAACTGTGGGATTTACTATCATTTCTATCCAAAGATGCCTGCCTGAATGAGTTATTTATCAAGTGGTTTGGAAATGTAAACCTCCTCTGTGCTTTGGTTTGTATTACATTCATTCCCACCGGTGCTTCTTTTCGCCAGCTGCTCCTTAGGCTTGTCCCTTGTTCCTCACATTCCCTCATCCATCTGGCAGCAACAGTACACAGCAAAATGACAGAAAAAAAGTGAAGCTCTAGAGCTTTAGCCATGACTCATGAGAAATATATACATCACTCAGAAGTTCTCTACCTTTTGTGACTTATGTACTTCTTCCTCTCCACGGGATGAATTTAGGATCCCATTGGAAGCAATTAGATATGAAATATCAACATATATTTATTAAATAGGCACTGTTCTCATTGTTCCCTCAAGTGTGATTTAGCAGCAATACAAAGTCAAGACTTGGTGTAATGTATATCCTCTCGTTGTTCAAACAAAAGGAAAATAAACACACACCATGCACATTGTATATTGCTGCTGAGTTCCTGTGCCAATGGCAAGATAATGAGGGACAGTGTGATAATCTGACAGGAGGTATTGCCCTTTGATGGGCCTGGAGCTGTACGGGACACTGTTTTTTTTTTCTTTTTAACTCCAGCCATCTCTGTCGAGAATGTGCGGATCTGACCATCTGAAAAATTGCTGCATGGAGAACTCCCACCCTCTATATCCACCTCCCGGGTTTCACTATAACTTCTCTGTCAAACATCAGCCCTTCCTGTCAGTCACAGCTTCTAGGGGTAATGAGGAGCAGAGACTGGAACTGATAATTCAACTGGAGATAGAGGCAAATTTGATGTTTTGTCATGTGTTTGCAAAATGGCACAAACCTTTGTTCTATACTATGTGACATGAAACAAAGTGGTAAGACATTTCCAAAATACCAGAAATCTGGATGAGGGAGTAGTTGGGTCTTGCTGCAAATGAATGAACATACACATATATACACACAGACACACACACATACATATGTATTCACAGAATCAGAGCTGACTGTGCTGAGAATGTTTGGAAGACTGACAAACCAGACCAATTTTAAACTTTAAGGCTAAAGTTTACTGAATTCTTTCATTAACAGCATGTGGTTAGATTCACACTCTATTAATCATCATTATGTATGCAAAATTGTTAGCACTTATATTCTAAATTAGCTATGAATATACAGTACAAGGGAGTTGATGGCATACCGTTAGCACGGATGGCAGTGGTGCCAGCTGGCCCTCAGTTACAGGAGCAGGGGCTCAGGCATGAGATCTGGTCCCCAAGAGCAGTCAAACCTGAAGTGGGTTTGTTTTCTTCCTTCTCCTCACTTTTTCCTCAGTGATATTTTAATGCTGTTGCCCACCTCCAAAGCAGGGTAGTCGCCTCTGCTCCTGACACGGTTTATGTTGTTTTTCTCTGTACTGCTAGTCATCCTTGTTTGTTCAAGAGGATATTCTGACTGCGGTTTCTTGTATTTATCTTGCCACCTGTCTGGGAACTTCTTGTAATTTGGAAGGCTCCAAGTGTAATGACATCCATCTTTGTCCCTTTGGTGATCATGTTGCTCAAATATTTATGTAAAATACTTATACACTGTGTCTGATTATACCATCACAATGTTACAGGATACTTACATATTATTGTTATGCCACCTTAGTTCCCTTATATTTGGGTTCTCGGCAAGCTAATATTAATTATATCCTGGTTAGCATATACATTACTTATAGGAGTCACATGGATCTATTTTGGCTACAGTTTGGTTTAGACCTAATTTTCTTCTAACTTCCATTCATTTCATGCCAGCGTACCTCTCTTGACTTTAGCTGAGTTACATATGATTTTTCCATGGCTCAGAACTTGAACTTTTACTTACATAATTAAGTCATGCTCTTACTTAGAAAATCACGTTTCCCATTGACAAATTTGGTACTTTTGGGTTTGCCTACCCAATAGTAGAATAAGAGAAGTTACTATTTAAAATCATGCCTTATTCATCTGTATTTAAGATTGCAGCAGAAGTTAAATAGATAGTTGGCTAATTATACAGTCAGGCGTCTTGATTCCATTAGGTTTCTGCAGATTTCATTGGTTTATTCATGCTTAGTAACTCGGTAAATCCATGCTCAAAATGTTTTTTATTTTGGGGGGAGTGCCTTACTGTAGGAAGGAACACACTGCAGCTGTTACATCAGCTGTTAGATTTCAACAACCATCATTTCTTTTTTATTTTATTTCTTCTTGCTGGTAGCATTCATTTTGTATATTGACCATTTTGAATTTTCCCCTATATGCTTTTGCTGTAATTTTGTACTTCTTCATAATCTGACCTGATTTCCACTGCATGTGTCTCTTTCTTGTGCTCAGGTCAATGAAGAACTTGTGCTTTTTTCTGGGTGATTCTGTTACTGTTCCAGTGTCTCACTTGCAATTGTGGTTTCAATTTTATTTTTCTCTAGAGAACTGCCAGCTTTGCTTATCTTTTTTTCTTTCTGACCAATCTCCTTGGAGAGCTTATTTACCAGTCATGGTCATTTATTTTACTGTTATTTACCTCATTTTAAAAAAATTCAAATATTTTAATTTCATTGCCACTCTAAGCTGCCTTCTAACAACAGCATTTTCAACCTTTTCCTCCCTCCTGGTTTGAGTGGAACATGCAAAACATTTTCTTTTCTACCAACTAAAACAATTGCTATCAGTGGATTCTAAGAGCTTGCTGTACAGACTGATTTCGGCTTTATGCCTTTCCTGAAATTATCTGCACAGATAATATTTGTTATTAAGTTTTTTCTTTTTTTTTTTTAATCTCAGGATGAATCTTCTAATTGTTTTATTTGCATGATCTTGGTTTGCCTATGTAATATTAAGTCTATATAATAATAGGAATCCACAATTTTTAATATTTTCGTCATCACTCTGTTTTATTCAGCAGAAGTAACTCAATTTCCAATCTTGCCTTAGAGCGAGTGTATGTATTACTGATCATCATGCCTTATTTCCCTGCCTGTGTTTGAACAAGGTTTTTCACTTCATTTTAGTTTTCTAGTCATACAGATTAGTCCATCAAATGAATCATAATCTTGGACATATACTAAGACTTTCATCCAATTATGTTTATTTTTTCATATTTTAGACATATTTTTCATATCTTAGACAATTTTAGACGTCTAAGGGGTTCATTATTTTCTTTCACTGTCTTCTTTTTTGTCCCTTTTCTGATGCTACTGTGACCAGCACTTGTGCTCGTTTTTTCCTGTGTCCCTGACATTCTTTGATACAAACTAGATATTTACCTCCTGATGATCTGACCACAGAAAAATTAAAAAAAAAAAAAAAAAAGAGGAAAGATGTCATTAAATAATTTGTTAAGAGTTCTAACAAGGCCTCAGGCTCAAACTGTTTAGACAGCAGAGATATGAGAAAATGTGCTGAAGCTGAGAAGGAAACTCGAAATGATAAAAAGCTATCAAGCTATTTTACTGGTTGTCCATAATAGTAAGTAAGAGATCTGTATAGTAATTACATATGTCCTGCCTCCATGTATAGATTGAAGGTATATGCAGATATTCAGTACCATTGTCTGAGCAGTATAGATGGCTTGCTCATGGGTAATTTGCTTCTAGCTTCTGATTTACCCTTTACAAATTACACTGTATAGAGAAGATTGGTTACGTAGGATGGAGTAGTGGAGGGATGTGACTTGGAAAGAGCATTCTCCGTCCTGGTTGACCCATTGTTGACTTTGCTTCAGCATTGCTGGGCAAGAAGGGATGGAGCTATACAATATTCCACATCACTGTGGTGGGGGAAAAGAAACTCTTCCAGGTTATTTACATACGTTATATTATGCGGGCTTCCGTTTCTACAAAACTGAACATATTTTGATAGACAAGCTGAGAACTGAAGCCAAATATGATTTTGGTAAATGAATCCATATGTTAGTTCTGGGGTAAGCAGATGCAGAAGTGCCAAGCTGTGATTTCATGGATTTTTAGGCAGTGTGTTTCTGCTTCATTCCTTTGGACGCTGATGTTGTGAGTCAGAAGAGTGAGAAGAGGGTGGAGAAAAAGGTCAAAAATGGCAACCATATGGGCTCATGCCTTAACATGTTTATACTGCACAACCAAATGATACACAGAGGAAGTGAAGGACATGTTATCAAACCCATATGTCAAGACTAACTAAGAAGAGCTGAACAAATTACTAGTTAATATTTTCCCTTCTGTGGCAAACTGTTCTTTAAATGTGAATGTTTGTGTACTTTTTTTAGTATCCTGAAGTGATATTCATATACAAATATTGCATAGTTTCTATGCATAAGTTCACTGACTGAAATGAGAACTTCTGGTTTCATATAAGTCTCTGTGAATAATCTTCACCTGCTATACAAACAATCTGGAAAACGAATATATCCAGGTTCTATAATATCTAGGAGCTTTTAAATTTCAGCCCTTTTTAGAGTGGAATTGGAACATGACTCTATTTACTGTCCTTTGATGAAAGCGTACTGTAAGGTGACATGGACAATGATAAGCATTTATTATTTTAGAAAATTAAATAGCAGAAAGAATTTTTACAAATATATCAGAAAAATATTGTATAACTTATTTTGTCTACAGTGCTTTTACTGGTTGTCACACTGACTAGTTACTCAGAAATTTAAATGATACAAAGTTTGTTAAAGTCATTGTTCCTATTATTTTGGCAACCTTCTCCTGAAACAATATCTGAAGTGACTAACTTCTCTATAATAACAGAGGTAACTCAAAATCTAAGACAGCTCATGAGAAGGATAAATCTAGTGTTGTTCAATGACCTCCCAAGATTTTTGGATGATTGTGTCCAGACTAAACAGAACATTGCACAGAACTATGCAACTGCAGAGTTAAACAATAATATAATATTGGGAATAATTAGCATTTGATGATAAAGTCTTCTCAGAAATTGAATGCTCTGATTTTAGTGTTTTTTTCCAAAAAAAAATCTCAAGAAACAAAGAAATAACTCCCCTTCACCAACCTGTCTTTCATAATCAGAAAGAATGGTTCATTAGTCAAAAATATAGTCAGTTTTGTAGAATGGTAAGAAATCTACCTGTACTGTTGGTAGTAACATATAGTTTTTTCTTTATACCTACTTGTTGGAAAAAGTAGATGCTATTGCACTGTTCTCTAGATTCTCAAAGATGATTTGGCTGTCCGTGGACTCCTGCATGGGCTGAACTGGCTTCTTCAGGCAAGGCTCTGATATGGCATTTTCAGAGGTGTCTGACTCATCCAAAAACAAGGGACCTGGCTTCTAAAAACTCTCATTTCTGCAGTTCATCTGCCAAAGTATAATTCTCTAACTGTATAATTGAGTTAATGTGTTTGAGCAGATATCTTATATTTTGCCTTTACCTCGGGAAAATAATCATGTATCTAATGAGCCTCATAATAAGTAATTTGCAGGCAACTAAACCGTGGACCTTAAACAACAGATCAGAGGCTTCTGCCACTTGCTTTGGAAGAGTAGTATGTCACATTAGGTGGATGCAGCAGGAGGTTATTTCTCTCTATTACTTACTTGCCTATTAGATGAATGCAAAGCGTGCTGAATTGGTGGGTGGATATTTTCAAAAGCATTCGACATTGACTTTAATGGGAGAAGAAGCAGATAAATGCTAAGCCATTTTAAAGTGTGCTTAAAGTGTGCCTTTTTGTGTACGTACTGATGTACTTTTCATTAGGGCTTTTTACACATGTATTCATGCATAGGCACCGCTGTCTGTGTATGCAAAAGGGTCTGCCTTGACAGGCACAAACTAAATGAAAGGAAGAAACCTTAACTCAAACAATGTACTCTAACTGAACCTAGAGAAATGGCAGATGTACAGAGAGTGTTGCACTGCCTGGGCATACTGAGTACAGTGGGGCTGCCACTACTTGGAATAAAGACATCTGCAAATTATTAAAAAAAAAAAAAAAAAGGATCAGATTCTGGTAGCAAAGCATTTATATGGGCAAATGAAGAACAATTTTCTGTTTTATAGCAGTTTTTAAGCATTGGTAGTTATATGAGAAAAAGAGGCCAGTCACAGAATCACATAGATGGCAATCTGGGATTATTTTACCCTGAAGAATTCCCTAGGAATCCTTCATTTCCATCTCAAGATGTTAGTCAAAAGTTGAAAAACTTTTGAAAAACTTCAAAACCTGTCTATTAACATGTCATTTAAGGAAATAGCAACGGCAAACCTCAGAATGTTTATGTTTTCAGCAGTGGTGAACATAATCAAGGAAAAGCTTTCCCACTGATAAGAAAATGACACTGTTGACTGTGCTTGTTAAGAAGAAAAATATTTGCAGTATGTATTATTTGCAGTATATAGGTTTATACTGCAAATTCATGAGACCATCAGACCTATTAGGTCCTCCATTTGCAAAAACTGAGTGGCTGTACTTTGTAAGAGTTACAGCTCCCATGACTGTAGTCAAGAATTAAACGTGTATTTCCATCCACTCACATACGCTGTTACTTCTTAGGATATCTTAAACAGAATCAGATGAATTATTTACTTGGAATAAATAATAGGTTACATGTAGTCTTTTCATTTTCTCGTTGGATAATTCACAAAGAGAAATGAGTTGCCAATTTGTAATAGGGATGGTAAATATTTTTTGATAGGCTTGTAAAAGAATTCAACTTCTAATAAGCATAAATAGCGACTGGCACATATCTGTAGTGGATGCTTCTTGATTGACACAAGGAATGGTATTAAAAGAGGTATGAATGATGAAAAATGAGTAAAGAACAATCATGCTTTCTGATAGGATTTTTTTGGATAAATTGTATGTGTGAAAATTTATGAAACTTTCAGGATTTGCAAACATTTTTTATGAATAAGCCATCAGAATACACATTAACCTTGAATGTTATAACCCTATGAATAATAGTAAATAGAAATTGTCATTTATTTCCCCAGAATACAGCCAGTAGCAGCAAGGCTCCAGGTTATGGAAGGAGAGCAAACAGCATATCTGAACAATGTCAATAAGCTCTAAACTCCACTACAGTCCTTGAAAGACCAGTAAGTTGCAATCAATACTAAAGGACCGCTTGATCACACTCAAAGAAATTACAGACAAGCATTGTAGTTAGCCTGGATTCATGAAGGGGAAATCACTCTTGATGCACTTGATATCCTCCTGCAGTGAGGTGGCTGCCTTTGTGGATGAGGGAAGGCCAGCGAAAGTTGTTTACCTTGACTTTAGTAAGGCTTTTAACACTATGTCCTGTAATATTCTCATAGACAAGCTGGTTAAGAATGACTCGATTAGGTGATCGGTGAGGTGTATTGGAACTGGCTGAACTGCTGGGCGCAGAGGGTTGTGATCAGTGGCACAACATCCAGCTGGAGGCCAGTCACTAGTGGTGTCCCCCAGGGACTGAAAATGGAGACAATACTGTTTAACTTCATTAATGAACTGGGTAACGGGAGTGAATGTACCCTCAGCAAGCTTGCAGATGATACAAAACTGTGAGTAGTGGCTGATACACGAGATGGTTTATTCAAAGCAAATAAACTAGATCTGAAGTGGCAGGTATTTGCACTGCAAATTTAATTTTAAGAATCACACTCACTCAGCAAGAGTAACAAGGGCAGGTAGGAAAGGTAATCAGGAGACCAAAGAAAGCAATGCCATTGTATAAACAGAAATGAAATAGATGTCTTTAATTAGTTGTACTGTCCTCATATACTTTAATGGCATCCTTGCAAAAATAGGGAGACAACATGGGAAACCATTCTTCTTTGGGCAGAAATAGCTAATTTAGATGTCTTTTTCAAAATTTAACATTTAAAAGAGTAGAAGCTGCAGCTGATTTCCTAATGCTTTTGAGATTGTTAGCCTTATAAATAATGGAGAAAGTATGTTCTATTTGCTTATGTAGACACTTTCTACAGCCCATTCTATTAGTTTGTCCAGCTTGCTGCAAGACACAAATTGCTTCTTGTTATTTCCTGCTCTGTCTTTGTCATCTAAGCATTTAGTCATCAAGAGCTTCATGTTTCCTTCTAGATAATCAGTAAAATGTTGCATAACATACGGCTTCGTAACAACGTCTGCAGAAGTCCACTGGGGATAACCCATTTGATAAGCATTGTCTATTAATCTGATGTTTTTAGATATGTGACTTAGCTACTTATTAACCCACTGGCTGTGTGCTCTGTTGATATTGGATAGCAGGACATTTTAAATCAGAATTCCAAGCTGCACAATGTCAAATACCTTATAGAATTATATAACATACATCTCTGCATTTATGCTCATTAGCCAAATAAGTAATTCACTTCCCCAGTAAATCCTTATTTTTTGTCAGTTTTTGGTAAAGGTCATTGACAAACATTAAATATTCCACTACTCTTTATTTCTTTGCTAATTAAGATCTGTCTCGTTTTTTGCATGATTTTGCTCATGAACAATACTAGAATAAGTAGCCTGAAGTGACCTAGATCATTCCTTCCTTGCGACACTGGCACAGCATTCACTTACCCTTTTCAAAGATTCCTCACTTGCACTAGTTTCTCTGCAAAATGATTGCCAGATTTATTTGCCAAAGCCATTTGAATGCTAAGTTACTCATAGTTGGTTCAGAAATAGAACAGGAGGTGAAGTGCTTTGAATAAATCATTGCTCAGCCTTGCATACAAAGTATACAGATGTTTTGTGCTGTTGAGGAGTGAATGTATAAGAAGGGCACTCAGTGATATGGGGTAGGATTCAGCTTCCATCTTTCATCATGCAGATCCTGGACTATGAGAAACTTAACATTAATAGTTAAAATAAAAAGTCTCTATACATTCCTTGAGACACTGAGAAAATTGTAGTGTCCTTTGGAATGGCTTTTTGACCTTCAGAGATGCACAAGTGTAGAACAAGGGGCAGGAAAAGCCACATACAATTCCATTGTCCCTGGCAGAGACAACCCCCAAGTTATTATTGAGACAGAGGTCTAAATCCCAAGTCTTTTCAGGACCCTTTTGTGGAGAGGGATAGACAAAAGTTTCACCAGAGCGATGCAGAGCAGGTCCGAGCTAGCGCAGAGCAGGGGTCTGCACCAGGGGACTAGTCTCTCAGGCTGCCCCTAATGCTCTGTTTGACATTTTCAAATGTGCATCTGTATAATACTATCTGGACATCTCGGTACAGAAACGTGATCGTATGCCAGGACTTGCAAGAGTTACCTGTAAGGAAGTGCATCATTCACCATTCTTTTTTAGAGTAGAAAGGGAGTTTAAAGGGATTTTATTTTATTTTATTTATTTCCTTCTTTAGCTGTAGTGTGCTTGTACATTCTTTACTGAATGTAAATTGTACATCCACTTTCTGAAACTGGTGAGAGAGATCATTTCTTAATGTAGTAAATTGCATAGAGGAAAGAGACCATCCAGAATAGCAAAGTATTTCTGTTTTGATTTGATTTAGATTTTAAGCTGTGCAAGATGATTTGATTACCGTGTTCATCTGTGGACACCCCTGAATATATAACACAAGCATAAATTCTCTGGGGGGAAGGGGAAAGATGAGTTTGCTCATTAAAGTGCTTAGCCTTATGGTGATGAAGTCTGTATCATAATCTAAGTAGAATATTGCTATATAAAAATGAAAGATTTGCATTATCTGCAGGGAGCTCCACCAAATTCAGCTGCCCACTAATGTCATATATGCAGGCTATAAAAAGCCACACTCTCAGAGCACTTCTTTAGCGCCCCTGATAATATGCTAAGTGATGTCTAACAAGGAAGAATCCAGGCTTATATGAAAGGCAACCTCACAGATATACAGGCAGGGCTTTATTAGTACTGAAAATCTCCAGCTCTTAGTAACTGCCCTAAACTTTTTGAAAACTTTTTATCCAGAGCACCTGGATAAAGAAGAAACCCCTCCAAATTCCAATTTCTTCTGTAAACATCTTTTAGTACCTTGATCTTGACAACTCCATTCCCAAATTGTGTTGCAATTCAGTACAGTTCGTGTTTAGATCTCAGCATATTTCACTGATTTTCTGTAAGAATACCGTTTGTGAGCAGTTTATAATTTTCTCACATTCAGATGGCTTCAGCAAATAATCCTCGGTCTGTGATTTGTGATAAAGTTCCTTGACGATGGAAATCTCATTTAAGCTAGCCATTTTTTTTTCTCTCTCTCATTTTTTTTTTTTTCACTTTCTAGTATTTCTTACAGATAATTCTACAAAACTGATAGATTATAAATTCCTCCTCACCCCCACTTTACCTACAGGCATGGAATTTGGCAAATTTACAACTGAACTATTTGATTTCTGGGGTAATCTCTTTACTCACTATGAAAAGGCATGCAGCCGCAATGAAATAGGACACCTGCTTATAATCAGCAAGTAAAGTCCTATGGTAAGCATGGGCAGGAGGTGATAGAAACCCAGTCTTAACTGCAGAATAATGATGAGTTTTCTAGGATTTAGTCCTTCTTTATGTATTTTTTAACAGATTTTTTTCTCTCTCTTCCATACAAACTACCATCTCTTGCAGCTGCCATGTCCCATGACATGATCAGACACACACAGAGAAATGCAAAACTACTATGTGTACTTTGATGGAAAAAAACAGACCCAGAAAGTCAAAGGTGCTATCATAGCCCTATTATCGTATTAAACCGAAGTCTTGGGCTTTGAGATGCTATTTCAGCATGCTTAATCCTGTAACAGATAAAAACAGCGCTCATGCAAATGCTAAAAATGTGTTGATTAAGTTTCACAAGAGAAAAAGGATCAAAACAGGGATATAGATTAACTAGAAATTGAAATTAAGGTTTTTTGTTTGTTTGTTTTGTTTTGAAGAACAAATGTATTTAATGCTGTTTGAGACCATTTTGTTACAGCTAGGTAATTGTTAAAGCCTCTTATTTTGCCAAACAGTTCTTCCAAGAAGTAGAGAGTTAGTCTTGCTTTCATTTCTGAATGATGAATATGATCATTTTTCCCCAGATTCATTAAAATAAAGAAGAACAAAGGAGGAGAAAAAAAAAAAAAAGAGAGAACAACAGTTGGGGAAGTTCACACTGGAGCAGATATTCTCAGGACAAAATTCTGTCAGTCAAAAAAAAGAATGTGCCAACAACTGCTACCATGAACCATGGGTGTTTTCTCCAGGCTGAAAACCTTAAAGTTATCTGGGTGGGCTACGCAGGACCCTGTAATTCTACTAGTCATTCTCATCATAACCAGAGTTGATGAACTCTGAATATTTTTTTGTTCTGATGCCAGACAACAACACTCGCTCTCAGAATCAGGCAAAAGTTTAATAATGGGTGTTGTCTGTGTGCTTTATTTTAGTATTTAACATAATCATGTAAGTCCGGGAAGTTGAATTTTTGGAATCAATAGATTCACCTTAGAATCAGAAAAATTGGCAATTGCAGATACAACATACTCTCTTTCAAGGGCAAATAGCTTATCTGATTTTTTTTTTAATTTAAATTAATTTTCATCCTGACAGAAATTCCTTCTGTTTATGTGCACAGATCAAATGGATGCATGCAGGCTGGAATTCTCCCTTACACTTGTAATGAATACCAGAAAACATTTAAGGGTAAGTTCTAAAGCCTACATAATGGTCAAAATGTCTTTGCACTTACACGGGGTCTTCTTTGACCCTGTCTTGGTTGACAGGCACATCAATCTTCTATGTATGCAAATATAAAAATGTTGCTGTTGATGAAAAAAGTAGTCACCGTTCCTTTAACTAGATCAGCAAATACAGAAGGTGATTTCTGCAGAATTTATTCTTGTTTTTGTTAATTCACCAAATATTTTTGGCTTCCAATTAGTATTTCTCAGCAGACATCCTATAAAAGCCTACATACAAGTCTACTCAACCTCAGTTTTACACCAAATGGCAGATTGCGGTGGTAATTTTCAGATGTTCCTGCTGTTTGTTGCATTGGAACAGCAACACCCAGTACAACACTGCCACCTTTATCCATGGTTGCTGGTGGCTTCCTCACTGATTCAGAGCAAAAGGTGCTACCTGCTTAGTCACCACAGTTACACTGCAGTACCCCAGATTTTCCCTGGAGACGACTCTATAAGCTGCTCACCCTTGTGCAGTTTGTGCAATCAAATGCATATTTTATTTATTTATTTATTTATTTTACTGAATTCACCAGTAAATCTGGCTGCAAATGGCAAGAACTGCACCTCTAAAAGAGGAATTCCCCCTTTCTTTCCAAGACCTGTACTGAAATGTATGCTATAGTATACAAGTTAGCTTGCTACTGTAAATATAGATATACAGCAGACAGGAAGAGAGATAATCATTTGGAGCAATGCATTTATATAGTTCAGAAATTTTAAGTGCACATCTGGTACAAATGAACAGCAATAAGGAAGTTATTACAAGGGGAAAAAGAGAGAATGTTATAATCAATTGCATTAAATTAATTTTTCAAACAGACAAAGTTATGGCCCTCTGAGCCTGGGGAAGTGGTTTGTTTAAAGCACAGGGGAGGCTGGAGAGAGCCAAAGCCAAAGAATCTGCTTGGATCAAGAGCTTGGTTAGTGAACATGGTGAAAAGGTCATTCATGAACTGCTGCATTCCAAATGCAGACAGATTTGTGGTAACGTTATCTGGAAACCTCCAAAACAACCTGGATGCAATACAGCTTTGTTTTTGAGAAAAGAACTGGAGAAGGGGAAGGTGGGCGTATATATATGTTGTGAGAAAGCTATGTAAAATCTTTCCCACCATCAGGCCACAGAATTCTGTGTATTCTGATCTTTTGCTTGAAATACTCTGGTTTATTGTTTCTTGAAAGGTCTGTTTGCTTCTCTTGGATGTGCTTTTTATGGAATTCTTGGCTATTTCTTCCCTTTGGAATATAAAAGGAAGGTGAAATTTCCTGGCACTATTGGCCAAGCAAAGGAAAGAGTCCAAAGCAAAACTATTCTGATGCCGACAGCAACTACTGTAGCTAAGGTTCAGCTTAGATGACTGTCCCAAAGGTTTGCGGATTAGCAGCAACAGCAGTAGCAACAATAACATGTGGCTGCTTTCTTTTGCAGACAAAACCAAGCTTTTATTATTACAGAATTACTTAAATTGTTGGCTTGCATCTTCAATTGCATGAGACACAAACGTATACAGTGGATTTGTGGTTGCAATTCAAATATGAGAATTCAGCAGGTAAATTTGGTGGGTGTTAATTGCATACGTGTAAGGAAAGTTTATTCTTTCAGAATATTACCTGTTGTTTTTAGAGTCCTAAAAACGATGCAAACAGCAAATATCAAATAGCCTCTCAAGAAACTGGAATTCAGAATGACCTTGGGGCATCACTCTGGACAGAGTGTCACAGGAAACTTGTTAAATGATGTTGATAACAAACCATAGCAAAACACTATTCACTCGGAAAATATCTATTCATGGTGTGATGTGAAGCTCTGGGGAAAGTAGCAGGTGATCATAAAATGAAAAGCTATATTGTACTGTATTAGCAGAAAAGGACTGAATTAAGGTTGAAAGGACATTCGAATTCCAACATTTCATGTATTGTTGAACACATGTCATTGATTTTATAGGGGTTTTCCTACTCTTTTTTTATTTAAGCAAATGAACCCCTTGAATTTCCATCCCTCTCTTACTTCACACTCATATGCCACCCTGTGTGTATTGATCTGAAGCACAGAAAAACAAAAGAGCAAAACTGAAGCTGGAAGCAGGGGGAAACAGAGGCTTTTTAATTTTAGGAAAATTGTCCCAATTAGAAGAAACTATTCACAACAAATAGGACTGAGAAGTTGAAATGTCACATTTTTCAAAGGCTGAAAGTTAAATGAATGATTCTTATTCAACTGAAACAAAACAAGTCTTCAATATAATTTTGAAATGTTTTGTTTCATTTCTGATCATTTTAGTCTCTTTTCAATTATACTTAGCTTGCACCTTCAAATGAAAACATGATACATGCCATAAAACCAAGATTTATAATTTTGAGATAGTCAGCATGAGCTTTACTATTTTGAAGCTTCTTCACCAAACCTCTTGCTTTGTGAGAACCGTCTGAAACCAAGTCCTGTTCCAATAAAAGATTTGAGCATTTCTCAAGAACACAAAACAAAACAGAAAGGTCCAACTAGATCCCTCACATGTCTAGCATGGACCTCTTCCATTCATACTGCTGTCCCTTATTTTCTACAAAATGAATGTTTCTCACCTCTGAGACCCACTCCGGGTGGGGCTATTGCTGAAAGTGGATAACTAGTGAGGCGCTGAATAGTTGCAGTATTTCTGTTCTTCCCCTTCTGAGTCTGAACTCTTTCTTCTACCCCAGCTCCTCCAGCAATTTCTCTTTCTTCAGCTTTTCTCCAATTTAAGTCCATTTGTAGTCCATTTAAGACATCACAGCTCTTATAGTCTAAGTGAATTGCTCCTCTTTTTATTTGCTCTTCATGAACACCAGTGGGAGAGAAAACAAGAATAAAGAGAAACAGTTTCCTTCCTTCCTTCCTTCCTTCCTTCCTTCCTTCCTTCCTTCCTTCCTTC
>JAYECN010472200.1:0-17596 GCA_035222435.1 Microcambeva ribeirae | reverse complement strand
GCAGCAGCAGCAGCCGGCGGGGGGCAGCAAGAAGGCGGACCAGAAGAAGAAGGAGAAGATCATCGAGGTGAGGCGCACCCCGGGCCCGGGCCGCCCCCCCTGCGGCCTGCCCGCCGTCGCCGCCATGGCGCAGCCCCGAGCTCCTCTCCGCTGCGGCGGGGCCTCCCCGCGATGCCCTCGGCTGACAGGTCGCTGCCTGCGGCCCTTTCCGGGGCCCGCTACGGCTTTCGGCCCCTGGGCCTCCCCTTCGGGCGGCTGCGGGTCCTGCTCCCGGCGGGAGCTCCGCGGTTTGGCCTCCCGCTCGGTTTGAAACGTATCTGTGTTGTGTTTTTGGGGTGCAGCCTGGCCTGTGCGGCCGAGTGCTTTGTGAAAGTTGAATACGGACAGCTTGAAGATTAAATGTTTGCATGTCTTATTATAATGTTACTCCATTGTAATGCTTTATCTACTTTTTAATCATCTGGTGCCCAAAAACCTAGTAAAGGTGAATTTAAAAAAAAAAAAAAAAAAAAAGCTATAAGGATTATAAGGGTAACTTCACTTATTTATTTTGGGTTATAGGTATCTTACAAGGATATCCTAGTAGTGTAAATCTTCCAGTAAACAGGAAAGTTGCATGGAGACTATCAGGGAAGAACAATTCTAGAAAATTAATGTTTGCCTACATTTGTTGCTGAGGAAGATAGTTGTCACCGAGTCAGAGGATAGATGCCTATAATGCAAGTGTTCCTTTAGATCTAGCACCAAGGAATAGTGTTTCTGTGCTCCTTCCCGTGGAAACTTTAAGTTGGACTTGCTGTCTTTTCTCTCTGTATTTTTGTGTTGGCTTCAGTTCTTGTGATGTTCTTGCTGAACCCAGCGACATAGGGAGGTACTTGAAAATAAAAAGGAATATTTTGCATGTGGCAGTATTAATCTGTACAACATTTATATATGACTATTTGAAAATAAAAAGTAGTAAGTGATTTCAAGCAGATAGGAGAAGGAACAATATTAATGGCTACTTCATCTTCATTTTACTTTTCAGATGTTTTCTCAGATACAATAATTTAATTAGTTGGGTAGTGATGAAAACTATCATGTCCTTTTTTTCTTGAGGGTCCTGAAAATATTGTGTGTGTGTGTATACACATCTATGAATATATATATTCAAATATTAGCTTGAATATATATGTATCATATTCACAAACAAACACACATACATGTATGGTTTTTATACTAGTATTTGAATCATGGAATAGTTGAGGTTGGAGAGATTGCAGGGGATCATGTGGTCCAACCCTTCTGCTGAAGCAGGGTCAGGTAGAGCAGGTTGCTCAGGACTGTGTCCAGTTGGGTTATAAAAATCTACAGGTACGGAGGCCCCATGGGTAGCCTGCACCCTTGCAGTGGAAAAAGTGTTTTCTTATATTCAGATGGAATTTATTGTGTTTCAGTTTGTACCCGTTGCTTATCATCCTTGCTGGGCACCTCTGAGGAAATTCTGTCTCTGTTTTCTTTGCACCTTCCCATCAGATATTTGCAAACATTGGTAAGATCTGCCCTGAGCCTTCTTGTCTCTGGGCTGAACAGCCTCAGCTCTCTTACTCTTCCTTATATTAGAGATGGCCTCACCAATGCTGAGCAGAGTCACTTCTCTTGACCAGCGCTTGGCAGCTGCTTTCCTAATGCAGCTCAGGATAGTGTTGGCTGCCTTTGCCACAACCGGGTTTTGATAAATGGTTTTCAACTTCTTGTCCACCACAGCCACCAGGGTCTTCTGTGCAAGATTGCTGTCCGGCTGGTCAGCACTAACATGTGCGAGTGCATGGGGTAAAATTTGTCAAACACAAGGAGACTTGCAGGTAGAATAATATCTCACAAAAAAGCAGTATTCATTCATTTCTTTTGAAAAGCAAATTTTGGAAGTGATGTGAGGATGTGTTTCATGCCTTTTCCAAGCATGTCTGAATTTTGTCCATCCTGTTTCTTGGGTCACTTATTTTACTAGAGGATATAATTTGTGTTTAGCTGAAAACTTGAGTGGAATGATAAGTGTTTTGTGGTAACAACTTAAACTTGTTCAGCTGTTGAACAGTTTCATAATTAATTAAATCATGTTCATCTCTTGATTTAGGACAAAACATTTGGCCTAAAGAATAAAAAAGGTGCAAAACAACAAAAATTTATCAAGGCTGTGACTCACCAGGTTAAATTTGGTCAGCAAAATCCACGTCAGGTAAGCACTTGATATATATCATCTTTCTTTCTTCATTTTTTCACTGTGCTTACTGATTGTATATAATGGAATAGAGAAAAATGGAAGTGCTTTCACCTGATATATTGTGACTGATACAGATTTAAGTAGTTATATTTAAAACACCGTCTCTTTGTTGTTCTTGCAAAGCTTCTCTGACTTAAGGTTTGCTCTCTGTGTAAGGATATATTCAGTGCTGGGCTTTTGTTTGTTTTTGTTTATTTGTTTGCTTTCACAAGAAAAAGCTGACATCGAGAGTATTTTGCTTTATTTACATTGTATTCCAATAGTAACATTGAACTTAATGCATATATTTATTATACTTGGTGAATATAAGGAATATTTACTAGCATAAGCCATTTCACAAGAATGTGAAGCTAAACTGTAGCAAACCATCTGCAAGCGAAAGTACAGTTGTGTACTTTTAACTATTATTATTTCTCACATAATCTAAAAAAGAAACCATTAAAAGTAAACACAAGTGTTATTAATCTTAATGGGAGTAGGGGAAATAGTAAAATCTAAAATTCCCATAAGAGGCCCATGAATCTGTAGCTTTTGCAGTTTAAATTAGTTGTGCTGAAATCACTTGTTTCTCCCATGCGCTTAGCTCTTGACTGGTGAATATCAGAAGCTAATTACAGAGTTGATTATACCTTTCTTATTAAGTGTCATGTTTTTCAGTAAGGGCTGTCCCTTAGAAGAAAGAACACATTAAGGCAGTGTTGTATCCTGAGATACAAATGGAAATGCTCTCAAGGGTAAAGAGAGAAAGAAGAAAAAGATTAGAACCCTAATGTCCTAAATGTGTTTAGAAACAGTGCCTTTAGAAACGGAAGTTATAACAAAAAAACTACATCCACTATTTAAAACTAGATTTTTTTTTTCTGTTTGCATTTTCTTTCAGTTGGTAAACCTGATCTGCACATTTTTTGATAGGATTTAGTTATTTTAAGTTTAAAAATGTAGCGTTCTGTATGTGGACAAAATTGATCAATTCCTTTTCAAAACAGCTTGGCATTCTCTTACCAAATTCATTAGAACAAAGTTCCTTTTTATTATTACCCTGTATTTTACCAATAATGTATCACAAATGTTTACACAGTGATATTGGAGTCCCTCTCTTTTTTAAGGAGAAGAATTAAATCCTCTAATCCTGTATTTCCATATTTCCCCTGTCCCTTCTCATCTGCTTTGATCCCTTGCAACCAGTTTGATACTGATAGCTGAACTGATACTGAACTCAGAGTTATAGGCCTATCAGTTCTGATAAACAGTGTTCCAAAAGCAACTCCCAGCTTCCACAAACTGATTTGTGGGAGCTGCTGCTTATATAGGTAAGGATAAACAAAACAGCCTGCTGAAGAGCAGAATCAGAGAAGGTGCTTGCACAGATCTTGATATAACTGGATTGAGTAGTTTCACTGCTTCTGTGC
Organism: Microcambeva ribeirae; assembly: GCA_035222435.1. Lineage (NCBI taxonomy): Eukaryota > Metazoa > Chordata > Actinopteri > Siluriformes > Trichomycteridae > Microcambeva > Microcambeva ribeirae. The sequence continues at coordinate 13,924 of JAYECN010472200.1, read as the reverse complement.
ATCACAGAAGAGCAACAAAGTGTTTCTCTGGTGAATTCCTTTTAAAAGCTATTGGGTTTTGCATTATTCTCAGTATTTCACTTGATTTCCTAGCCCATAAGGAGGGATTAAAAGTAACAGTCTATCATCTAGTGCATTTCAGTTCAGATAATATTAACTGTCAGAAAAGTAGTCTATTCTGTTTGAAATATTGGTTCTACTAGATGGCCCATGCCATCTATGCAAGGGCTAGAATTCTAAAAAAAATTAGAAATTGAAGGCATTTCTTTCCCCACATATAAACCAGTCTTTATTTTAATGTATAGTTCACATGAAGTTAATAATGTCATTCTGATTTTTCTGCTAATGATTTTGAATTTGGGGTCATTATAGGCTGCTCAGACAGAAAGTGAAAAGAAATTAAAAAAAGAAGACAAGAAAAAAGAATTACAAGAATTAAATGAACTCTTCAAGCCTGTGGTTGCTGCACAAAAAATTAGCAAAGGTATGAAAAAGTGAATCTTCTAAGTTATGTTCTTTTATTAATGTGATAATTAAGGAAATCTGGATAGCAGTGTGCCCTAATGAGCTGTTTTTTTTACAATACTTGCTAGATAATAATCTTTATAAAATAGTGCCGATTTTGATAGTATAATGCAAATTCCATCATATACAAAGTAAATACGACACTTTCAAGACAGAAGGATATACCTGAAGGAAGAACGTGGTACTTCATGTTAAGTAACTTCTGTTCTCAGGAAAGTTTTTCCATTCTCAACAGACTTTAAGGCTTATATGTTAACTTTTTAGTATACAGCTTTAGTGTTCTGCTTGGAAATAGCACTAATATCTCAATTTTCTTTACCAAGGTGCTGACCCCAAATCTGTGGTTTGTGCATTCTTCAAGCAAGGGCAGTGCACTAAAGGAGACAAATGCAAGTTTTCTCATGATTTGTCCTTGGAGAGGAAGTGTGAAAAACGAAGTGTCTACATTGATGCAAGAGATGAAGACCTGGAAAAAGGTATGATACTGCTTTAAAAAAAAGGCTGCTAAGCTAATCTGATTCTGAAACTTTTGAAAATTGTATTACAAAAATTGGACAAAATTGTGAAAATTGTATTACAAAAGCCTAATTTAGTTTCTGTTTCATAGGTCAACAAAAATGTAAGCATTACAAAAAAAAAGTCATTTATCTTAAACATTTGTGAAACCATTTGTCGTCTTCTAGATACGATGGATAACTGGGATGAGAAGAAGCTGGAAGAAGTGGTGAACAAGAAGCATGGTGAGGCGGAAAAGAAAAAACCCAAAACTCAAATAGTATGTCTTTTTTATTATTAGCTATAATAAATGTTTATTAGAAATAGAATTAAGTGCAAACTGGTATTAGGTGTGTTTATTAATATCTGGAGTTTGTGAATGGAAAGCTGTAAAGATAATTTGAACATAAAGTTAGTCTGATAGTATTTCTATTAGTATATCTCAAAGAACAAGGTTGAATGTTCTTAATTTTTTATGTAAAATACACATGAATATTAGATGATGTACTTCTACAGTAAAAATGCCTAAGGGATTAATAATGCTAGAAAAATCAAGTATTTTGATCATCTACAGTAGTTACCTCATTCCAATGACTGTGTTGCAAGAGCTTATACTATCACAAAGCATTTGAGTACTGAGTGATGTATAAATACATAAATTTCAGTCTGTTCCAGTATTCTGATTGGGGTCATCTGTAGTCCCTGAACTCTTATCTACCAGAGTATTTCAGTTTTTCATTCTTTAGAACTATTTCTCCTTGGAGACTTTAAAAAAATCACTAACGAATGCATTGCTAACAACCACTGTGTTATACAGGTCTGCAAGTATTTTCTTGATGCTATTGAAAACAACAAATATGGATGGTTTTGGGTCTGTCCAGGAGGAGGAGACAACTGCATGTATCGCCATGCTCTTCCTCCAGGCTTTGTATTAAAAAAAGACAAAAAGAAGGAGGAAAAGCAAGATGAAATTTCTTTAGAAGATCTAATAGAAAAAGAGGTAAAGTTGTCAGCTGATTGGTGGTGATATCTGCTTTAGTAATCTGGAGAGCAAATTCCTAGTGAATAATTAAAAAGTTTAAAATGTTATTTGTGTAGATGTGTGTACTAGGGTGAGGTTTGTGTTGTATTTGAATCATCTTTTGTTTAGAAACTTAGAAACTAGAGAATAAACTTGGAAAAAATATATTCTGTCTTAGTGAAGGTATTGCTATTTCTGTTTCTTCAGGGGCCTTTCGTTTTTTACTACTACTTTTGTTTCACTATTACCATTGCTTCTATGGGTCTTTCTAATCTCCACTTTGCTGCATCCCTAATTCTTTCACCCCATCTCATGAGGAAACAACAGCCAGAGAAGGGGGCCTCTTGAACACATGACTTCTCTGCTTATGTTTGGCAACATTGCCTGGCAGTCTCAATCTGAGCAGAACCTAAGCTAATACATCTCCTGCAGGCTGTTGATATCTTTCCCTCTTCATGTTTCATGTCAGCTTTTATGTTGGCGAATCTCACTAACTGGAAAGTTATGTGCTGAGTAAAACTTTTAAGTTGGTGGCAGATGCTTAACAGTGGTAGAAGTGCAGAGGAAATGAGGGAAGAACGTTTTCAATTAGTCTTTGCCAAAGATAATTAAATTTATAACTTGTTGTAGCCTTTGGGAACAATTTCTAGCATTAATCAGTCTTTTTATTTGACAGCGTGCTGCTTTAGGACCAAATGTTACCAAAATCACTCTAGAGTGTTTTATTGCATGGAAGAGAAGAAAAAGACAAGAAAAAATTGATAAGGCTGAGCAAGATATGGAAAGAAGGAAAGCAGATTTTAAAGCTGGCAAAGCACTGGTGGTATGTTCTACACTGCAATTCTTAATGTAAGAAGAGAGAGTACATAAGCAATAAGTTAGCTGGCCTGGAGTTGTGGGGCATTTGCTTAATTTATGTATTTTTAACAGCAGTATAAATTTTGTGAAGTGGTAACTGTATTCCTCTGTCTTTGAATAGATTAGTGGACGTGAAGTATTTGAGTTCCGACCTGAGCTGGTTGATGCAGATGATGAAGAAGCAGATGATACCCGTTATACTCAAGGAATAGGAGAAGATGATGATGTGAGTTTTCTATTACTAGGTTTGCAAAAAAAGAAAAAGAGCTTTTGTATTCCAATTAATGTGCTTGGTTTTAAAATTTACCATTATTGCAGAGTATATTTGTCAAAATGATACCTATTTTCAGGTGGAAGACCCAGTGTGCATCAATGATGTGGATTTGAGCCTATATGTCCCAAAAGCTGTGGATGAGACTGGTATTACTGTGGCTAGTCCAGAGCGATTCAGCGCATACACATCAACAGACAAAGATGGTGAGCTCATTATTTAGCAATAAGTAATAGGAGATTGAATTGTTAAGGACTTCTCAGAAAGCAGATAGAAATAGGTTCTTGAGTTGCCAAAAGGCAACATTTCTTTTAAACCAGAACCATCGTGGTATCTATAGTTATTTCTTTATTCTCCAAAGGGAAGATGCTTTTAGTCTCCAAGCAGACACTTTTTAGGCCAAGTATCCATTAAGTGCTACATGTTTCAAATTTGAGTAAAAAGCAATCTGTATATCTACTTTATGTAAATTCCTGGGATATCTGGGGATATTCTGTTCTTTTCCTTTCTCTCTTCATATTTAGTAAGTAGCTGTATATATGTGTGTGTGTGTGTATATGTATATGTATACATATATACACACACACATATATATATGTACCCTGATCTTACTCTGAGACTTTTAAGTACAGATGCTTAAACTTGTAAATGATTTGACTGGTTGTGAAACTAGAGTTTGAGGAGTTAAGCATATGAGTTATTTTTCTGTCTTAGTAATTAATGATCCAAACCTGCATTGTAATCAGATGTGTACAACTTAGCATTATGAAGTCCACATACAAATTTTAAATGAAGTCACTTTATGTAGTTTCGGAACTTTAGAACCTCATTAGCAGGAGAGACGTGGTGATTGACCAACTAAATGGATGACATGTAATAATTTTATTTTCAGATAATAAATTAAGTGAAGCTTCTGGTGGTGAGATAAACAACAGTGAGCAAAATGATTTAGAGGAAGATAACGATGGAGATGGGGAACTGGAAAATGGAGTGATCGATGCAGTTCCAGTTGATGAAAATCTCTTTACTGGCGAGGACTTGGATGAACTAGAAGAAGAATTAAACACTCTTGATTTAGAAGAATGAATGCAGAAGCTCAAATGGGGATTGAAATCTATGTGACAAAGTGAAAACTGACTACATTTTTTCCCTCTTTGACTAGAGTTCTTAAACAGGATGTTTATGGTTTTCCAGCTGATTCTGAAGGGCACATCATATACCAGGAATACCTTCCTTTAATCTCATCTACACCAACCTTGACTATGCTCACAGCAAAATATACAGAGTAGTTCATAATAATCTGACAGCTGACTTTGCAGAAAAAGAGATTATAACTTTCAACTAAAAGTAGGAAGTATAACTGCTTTGCCAGTATGCAGGTGTAAGTGGGCAAGTTGATACCAGGTACAGTATAAAATCAAAGTGAACATTCTTCACCAGAACTGCATATTTAATAGTGATTGTGTTGATTTAGAAACTGTCTAAAGTGGTTTTAGGCAGTATATTCTAATGGAGCTGATGCAGATGATGCTTCTTTAAGTGTTGATTAGCTTTATTTGATCAGCTGGATATGGAAGATACAGATTGCGAACTGATACATCGTACAATACAATATGGTGCCCTCTGTTTAAAATGTTTTAAACTTTCCCATGACCTTTTGCCAACAAAGCTGTAAATAAAAATATCAACTTTAAAATACTTGTGTTGACTTTTCTCTCTTTAAATATGATACTGCTAATAACTCTAATGCATATCAATAAACATTTCCTCTCCAGCCTGTCCTGCTGCAAAAGTGAAGATGTTGGCTTCCGCTAAACTAGGGCTCACTTGAATTTGAAGTCTTTTTCTACAATTTGTGTGGAGTATGAGATTGAGCTGCTGACCCTGGCCCCTGCTATTATGTCCTGCCCATCCCTTAACAGACTTAAAATGTGTTACGCATTTCTTGTTGATGTTTGAGTCTAATTCTTTTCCCACTGTGTGCATTAGCTAAGACTACAGGCTCTGCAGAGCGGACCTGTTACTCTCATGGTCTAAATGCCTGCCATGTCTTTGGTATTCTATAAATAGCACTAGATTGTGCAGTTGTAACACTTGGCTCTGAAAGAAGAGCAGTGGGTTTTATTTTGTGACCTGTAGGGGGCAAAAATGCCAGGTTTAAATGTCAGATCTTGGTTTTTTTAAAAACAAACACCTGTTATAAAGATTTTTCTTTAAAGTGGTGTGTTTTTCTAGCAATCTGTAAGTTACAATCTTATTCATCCATGCTTCCTAGTCATAGCTCTAATACTGTTTGTAGAAGCATTTCTGTACTATTTACAACTCGTCTCAATGACGACTTAGTTTTGTTCAAATTACTACTTAAAAAAACATTAAGATTCATGATTACTAGTAAGATCAATTGGACAGGTTTTGAGCAGTAAGGTTAGCTTTAATGGGTTATTTCTGACTTTGACTTTTGCATCTTGAATGCTATTTCTAAAATAACTGAGACATGTTTTGCCCTTTCAGAGATCTTTCTGCTGGAATACTATTTTGTTTTGTTTTTTTCCCCTCTATAGGAAGGCGAAACAGAACAGGAAACATTTGAGAGAGGCCTGCTGAAATTGACTTCTAAATGTAAGTGTTTAAAACAGAAACCTGCCATATCAGTCAGGTAATAAATGTTTATTTCTGAAGAGTTTTCAACTATGGTGGTAAATAGTGCTGGCAGCATTGCATTGATACTGACCACTGAGAATGCAATTCATATCTGAATGTATGATACATCATTTTTGAAAAATGTTTTATTTACATCAGAAATAAATGCTGATGTAAGTTTTTCTGTGGTTAGGAAAGTTTGCTGCTACTTTCTACTTTCTGTCCTGTCAGCTCATTCTGCACTTCTGATTGTATTTGTTCTTGGAGGTCTCCTGACATCTTGTTTGGTTTGTCTAAATTTCCAATAAAAACTACAGAGACTGTACTCAGGGTAGGCAAATTATTGATGTTCTTATGTTGGAAGTGAACATTGTGATAAAACTGTCTCCCTAAATTAGTTAGGATTAACTCTGTAGGATTAAACTACTGATGCAAACTTCCCGTAATTACTCCAAGGTAAATCTTGTGCTACAGAGTCACCTGAAGTAGGATGAGGTGTAAGATAATCAGAATCCTAAAATAACAATCTCTTTAGTAGAATTTTAGTGACTGTCCAGTTTGTGGGGTTCAGTAAACTGTTAAACCATCCAAGGTCACTATGAACAGGAACACTTTGAGAGCAGAAGACAAGGATCAAAAGGAGGGGAAGAAACTGCTCTGAGATAAAAAAAAAAATTTTCCCTTGTTCCCCGCAAGGCCTCACAGCCTTCACTGCTTTTTACATTGTCTTATTTTTCTTGTAGCTTGAAAATGATTAGTATTGAAAAAGTATAACTATGTTCTTAATCTTTTGTGTGAAAGTATGTCCCTTTAGCTCCTTGTCTTCACAGCATTTTTGCTGCAGTCCACTGGATCTCTAACTGGCTGACAAGAATAAAAAAAAAAAAAAAAAAAAAAAAAAACGGCAAAAAAATTTTTAAACCTTTGATACCTTTCTCTTTCAGGTCCTTTTGCGTATTTTTCTCTACTCCCCCCGAGCCCCAAAGCATCTTTTAGCAATAGTTCCAGAGTTGCACTAAATTTCATTTTGACCCTGACTCCTACTAGCTTGTGTTAATAGATCTTCTAGGGAAGCAAAGACTTAGAGAAAGCAGTGTCCTGTAACTTCCTCAGTTTTGATCTGATGCCAACTAGAGAAAGTGGATATTTAAAAAAAAGTACTTTGATCTTGAAGAATGCATTGATCTCTCATTGATCTCTTAATGTATTTGTTACAGGTATCAATTTCTTACAAAATTAGAAACTCCATCTTTCTCACAATGTTTGAATCTTACAAATGGGCCTTAATTAGCAACATGTTTAATGAAGCAAATGCCTTAATGCTTGATTATGTACAGGATGTGTTTTGTTTATTTTTTTTATAGTTACATGTCCAATTTACTCTTTCCCCCTTTGCCTTCATAGTGGTATTACAGAATCAGAAGTAACCTTGCTTAGTTGGAGCTCTTAACTTCACTAGATGCTCTGTCTTTTTACAGAGGGTGGCTTTTGCTGGAGTTAGCAATAAGGCCAAGATGTTTCATTCATTTATGGTGTTATATCCTTAATATATGAACATAATAGGCTTCTTCATAGCACATTAGTGAAATGAATGGCAAAAAATTATCAGTTCTTTGGACTGTAAATGAGATTATCTGTGCCTAGTCAAAGACCTCAGAGGTAATCTTTCAGTAGTTTATATTTCTGGCTAAAAATTCTTACAGTACAGCACAGTTGGGCATAAGTTTAATGAAGGCTTGCTTAAAAATCAGGAGAGGTTTCCAATGTATACATGATCAGACCTTAAGAATAATGAGATAGGCTGCTGAATTAAAGCAGGGTACAGTGGAAACATATGACTTTATCGTCATATGAAATACATGGAAAGAAACAGAAATATTCCTGGAAGAGATGAGCAAATTACTGAAGGAGTTTTGCAGGGGAACATAAAATTTCTTGTACTGCAAGTGGTTAGGGAGACCCAGACATGGGTTGTCACATCTGTCAAGTTTCTAGTCTAGAAGCTTTGAATCTTTCATTTTTCTCCTTTGTTGTCTGTTCTCCCTTTCAAGTATAAACACTGCATAATGTAGCCTGTTTTCTGGCTGATCTTTCTAGTCTCTGTCAACTAGGTTGGTAACTGTTGAATAACCCTGCGGGCTGCATCGTCTGCAGACATGGACCAGAGCTCAGTGTTACTCAGTAGAGAAAGTGTCTCTAGACAGACCAGCTTTTACTTAAACTGAGAGGGGGAATCAGAACGTTTATCAGAAAGAGCACTGCCAAAAATGGTACTTTTTTTAAAAAAAAAAAAAAAAAAAAAAGATTGTTTAAGGGATTCGAGTCAAAATGCTAACAGGATAAGCTAAGGGACCAAAAGGAGTTTAGCTGCTGTCACCTCACCTTTATGAACTTTGCCCTTTCACAAAAAATTTAGTAGTGGCTGGAAATATACTTTGCGTTAGTAAAGTCTGCCTAATCTCTTCAGTCATCATGTTGCCAACAAACACAGGAAGTCTGGGTGTTACTTCTAAACTTAAATTTGTGTTAAATAGCAAATTTGGAATTTATGCTCCTTCCACAGCGATATAAAGCTGTGGTTCTACTGAGTGTCGACTATACATAAATTACACATTTTCTATGTTGGGGGGAAGGAACCTGGCCTGATTCAAGGCAAGCGGTGGCATTATGCTTCTGGAGTAGTTAACATATAAAAACAAAACAAACTTCTCTTTGAGACAGAGCTTTATTACATTACTTCAAAAATGCATCACTCCCCCCCCCCCCCCAAAAAAAAAAAAAAAAATCACAGATTGAAATCAGTGAAAATCTCTGACAATCTCTATCTATTATAGGAACGAGTCATCTCTGGGTATCTCTGTATAACCAGAAGCAGGCAAGAGCATAGGAAAACTAGAAAATGCCTCCTGTCTTCTGGAAATTCTCCATAAATGGAAACATACTGGAATGTGACCCCAGTTTTGTGCACATATACATCAGCATTGCATGGAAGTATTGTTTCTCTTTGCTCTTAGCAGAATGCTATTTCCAGAATTTCCAGCTGACACAATTCCAAAAGTATTTCTGCCAGATAAAGGCACTGCCCCTTTCTAAATAAAATCTGAGCGTTATGTTCGGGGCGCTTTTGCTGTGCTTAATAGTCTCATCAGAAAGGACAGTACTTAGATTTTTATGAAAACAGTTAAGGATGAAAGATGTTATTAGGAGAGAATTGGATGCAACTGAGAATAAGACAAATCATGATTTCTTCTTGACTCTTGGAGAATTACATAAAAATTCAATATGTTTTAAGAGATCTTTAGCGAATACAGGAAAAAAAAAAAGAGTTGATGGGATATAGTGAGTAATTTTCCTTCCCTGGAAACTGGGAGGGGTGGGAAAGGCTGGAAGGCAGAATCATAGATGATAGGGGTGATAAAATATTATATATACTAATATTATACATGTACAAATTATCTGCTATATTTTTATCAGCTCTGAAGGATAAAAACAGAAGGGTGGATTAGGAAGAAATTCAGTTCTAAGCTGCTGGTGGAATTGGCCTATAAGGAGTTTTCACTGAAGAAATAGCTAGTGCAGAGGGCTAAGAGCTTTTCATAGAGTGGGCTATGCTAACAGAGCTCATCACATCCATACTATTCAGAGTCATCCTTATGATATTTAGTAACTTCTGCTGTTTACATTGGGTAAGAGAAGCAGAATATAGAAATGCTTTCTGCACAGAACATGTATCTTCCATGTCAGATGAAAGAGCAAAAAAGTCTGTGACTTCAATATTTCCTCTTTTTTTTTTTTTTTTCTCTTACTCCAGAAGCAGAGAGATCACAAGCTCCCTTAAGGTCTCTAGATTAGAACATTGGTCCTGTCCTTTTTAGAAATCTCTGCTGTGATCTTTCAAACTCCCGAGCAGCTTGTCTTGAAAGGTGCGTTGTCACACTGTGCTGGAATGGGGTAGCATTTAACTTTCTGCTTCTATACTGCATCTCATACATGGGTATTATCTTTTTAAAAAAAAAGTAAGACTTGGCTTGTGTATGGAATTTTAGAGTGCTGCTTTTTTTTTCCCCAATTGTCTTCTACACTATTATTTCCCCTTGGCCCTTTTCTCTAGAGAAAACTATTTTCTAAAAGTGTCTTTTAAAAACATTTAAGTCTTTGGGGGTGTTGGTAAGCAACAACTAAGTTAAATTAGTTTGTCAAATCTGCAGAAGGTCTCAGAGCAAATACTAAGAAAGAAAAGTGACTTTTAATGAGTGATTTTTGTCAAACTAAAGACATACAAATCCTTGGTAAAGCAAGCAGTACTGTGTCTGAATTGAATGGTGTGGAATCCTAAAGGAAACAGTCTTGTGTGGATGCAGGAAAGAGGTTGACTAATACTGAAGTAATCAAGCTATCAATACTGAACAGATCAAAATGGAGTAAAGTCTTGGTGTGACTCATTTCCTTTTGAAGTGGAAATTATCCTACTCTGCATCTGAAAGCTTAGTTATATCCTTGTCGTCCTAAAGAAACACATTGCCTTACAACCTTTTGCTGAGGACAGCTTTTGTGCAATAATTAAAAGAAATTTTGCTGATGTAATTAATTCATCTGATACTTGAGCCTAGGACATAATGACAGTGGGGTCTTCACATTTGCTTGCAGAGCCTGTAAGGAGGACCATGGTGCCTTACCCACCCGTAGCCTCTACCTCACTTTTGGACTGTCCATTCCTTGCCGAGTGTAGTGTAAGTAGGAGAGCAAAAGTCACAGAACAGAGATATTCTCAAATACTTATCCATGTTGCAGGCTGCAGACTCAGAAACAGCAAAAGAAAATAAACTATGCTTCATCCCAAAATGCTGTTCATGTTTTCCATCTTGCGAAGTTTTATTCACTTATGTTAATAACTACTTGGATGGGTAAAAATGGACAAGATTAGCAGCATCTAATAGGAAATGAGTTTTATCTGTTGTGTATTGGAAGGCAATTCTTAGGAGTCCACTCTACTCATACAAATCAAAGCAGTTACCATGTTTAAAAAAAAAAAGCTCTGCCCACTGATTGGTGGTTTTATTTTCACCTTAGGCAGTAGCTATAAATCTAACAGTGGACATAGCAGAGTAAATATGGAAACGCAGACTTTGTTTGTTCACAGTCTGTAATGTGGCCTTAGTAGCTTTTTTTCCTTGTGTTGTTAGTCATGCTGAGAATCAAAGTAGCCAAGAAGGGGGAAAAAAAAAAAAAAAAAAATGCAGATAGGGTATTTCTTGACTTAAACTATTCTGAGTGTTGTAGTTGGTTCTGTTGTTCTGAGTTCCTTCTTCGTTGCGTTGGGCACAATGGGACAGCACAGGCAATAAGACCACCATGCAGAAGGCGATTTTCTTAATTTCCAGCAAGATGTGTGTTGATAGTGAGTGTGACGCAGCCGCGTCGGCTTCGGATGGGGGCGGCAGTGCCATGTAGGGCGATGCGGCCGCGCTGTCTAGACCAAGTGACCCGAGGGTGCTGTGAGCGATCCCAGACAGCAGCAACTCAGCGGCTTTCGCCTGAAGCGATGACTAAACGCGGCGGGAGCCCCGTGCTGAGTCAGGAGCCTCGCAGGCTTTACCAGCCTGCTGAACTCCAGAGGAAGCAGAAACGAGATAAGCATAGAATAGCTTTTGAAAAATAACTCATCTTCTTAAAGACAGGAAGCAGTCTGAAGCTGGCATTTTATCACAGGGGTGATAGCTCCCAATTTTGCTTAACATCTGAATTTTTACCTTTCTTCTAGTCATTCTCTTTATTGATGATAAGTAGCACTGTGCTGCTAATCATTTCTCAAATTTATAATTTGCTAAAATAGCTCTAATATCTTAAGTACTTTTATCCCTCACTTTACATATAATGTGGTAAAGTGATACGATCAAGTAAAGAAAATATTTTTTTCTCTGCTACTGCCTTACTGATTAAAGTACACCCAAAGCATACGTGCTCCTTTCTCAGCTTAGTGCCATGTGCCTTTGCTCGCGCTTGGGAACTTAACCCACCTCAAGCTTTGCTTTAATAAACTCAGATGAAGTAATACAACAGCTGAGGGAACGGCAGTAGTCAGTAAATAACAATAAAATTTAATCTCTATGATCTTTACCTGGGAAGCTGCAATATAAAAGGCGGGAAAACAGCAACAAATTTCAAGGCAGTTATAGTAACTCTCCTGACTTTAATAGAATAAGACATTTTTTAGTTGGCTTCCTTATCGGGCTACTCTTGCCTGCTAATAAGAACGGTGGGACTGTGGCTCTTCAAACTGTGGCATTAAGCTGTGTAGAAGGAGATAAATGGATTTTTTCCTTCTTCCTTGTAGGATGTGATATTGATGAAAAGCTTATTTTAAAAAATGTGTTTTGATTGGAAAGGGATATATGCTTTACGGCAGAGTAATAGTACAGCAGGGTTGTGCAAGTGAGTGAGCACTTTAATGTGGCTTATCAGAGCTACACGTGTATAGTCTAGTTAGGAGGAAACAGTCCAGACAAAGCAGTGTTAGATTATTTAAAATTATATTTAAATGCTACATTAAAAATCATAACCCATTTTAAAAGAAAACAATGTATTTTGAAATCCTCTCGCTTTCTGGGTCTGTTCCTCTCCATACCGATAAATCTTCCAAACTTTATTTTTTGTTTAAATCATTGTTTTAAACCTTGGTAAACAGTAGACTTGCTTAGAATCCATGGTGTGCAATATTGCTATTTTATGTGGCAAGAATTCTTACAAGTTTTACATCCACTCTGAAAACATGTAGAAGTTGTATTTACTCAGCCACCTTAAGTCTCACTTTCTGTTGGCTTCAAGTTTAATTGAGTTTTCAAATTACTACAAAATCAAACTGTGATAAGATATAACACTATTGAGGTTTTTAATTTAGAAGAACTTTATCAATTTAGTGAGAAATTAAAACAATCATCCACCCAACGTTCAGTTCTTCCCCTGTGCATCTTTTAAGCATTGCGCTTTTTTGTGTTTTACTTGTATGCCTAAATATCACAATGCTAGTGACCGGAGGCTGACTGGGCATTGCTAAATAAGGAAAATAGGAACCATCGATTTTGAAATGTGATTCACTAAGTGGCTGTTGATGAATGTTGTTCCCTTTTTTGTGAAATGTCTTTGCGCTCTTGTGGGCAATGACATTGCCTTCTTTTCATTTTAACAAATTAAGTGGTCTTTTTCAATGTTTTCATGTATTACTTCAATTACACTGAGTTCTTGATTTTTCTTCCTTGGAAACCAATGTTTTTAAAAGTGGCTTCCAGTTCTGGTTGCTCCAGGCCTTGCTGGCTCTGGCTGCTGCATGTGATGATTTAGGATTGCAGCGCGTGCAGGAGCCTGCTTGGCGAGTCAGCGTGACGGACGGCCAAGTCCTGCACCACTGTGACCCTTTTCATAGCCTAGAAACCCATAAATTCCCCAGGGGCACCCACAGGAAGCACAAAGCTCTCGGGGTAGAGGCACCATCATGCTAGAAAGACACTTGACCTTAAGCTGAAGACTGAAAGAGACCATGGATACGAAATTTGCCTTCAATTAATTCCCCTCCCTTGTGTGCCAGGCGCTGCCTTCAGGCAGGAGGTCCCCGCTGTCGTGGTCCTGGGCTCTTTCCTCTGCCCAGGAAGGTCCCTGCCCTTAGGTCTGTGCTAAAACATCAATAATACTTTTCCACAGCACTTATACGATGGCTGGCTTTGTAACACGGGAAATTGCCAAGAGGTCTACTAGTGCTTGTCCTCTGAAGACCTGCGCAAAAGCAGGTGAGTTTCCTGACCCTTTTCCTGGGTAACCTGGTGGCTTTTTGAACGCTTAGGTCTGCCTGGATCAGGGCTCCCTGACCGTGACCAGCGCCGCGAGCCGCGCGCGTCCTCCCCGTGGCCTATCCCTGTTCATCACTTCTCCCTTCGCGTTATCGTGCTCACAGGGGTAAACGGGAACCGAAATTTGGGGGCGTCAGTGGGAACAGCGCGAACCCAACGGCCTCCTGGCTCCGCCAGGGCCCCGTGGCCGCGGCCTCGCTCTCCTCGCACCTCGGGGGGCCCGGGGCCCCCGGCGGGCCGGGCGCTGCCCGTGGCCGAGGCGGTGCCGCGCAG
>JAYECN010472193.1:0-17596 GCA_035222435.1 Microcambeva ribeirae | reverse complement strand
CCCCCCCCCCCCCCCCCCCGATATGAATGCTGAGATGCTCTTGGAGGAGGAAGATATGGCATGAAAGAGAAGCAAAGAGTTCTGTTTAGGGTGTTTGTTCTTACAGGCAACATTTTACCTCCTGTGAATGCTGTGAGAGGGCAAGATGCCAGTGCAGAGCAATGCCTGTGGTGTGGAACATGGAGCCGGTGGTCCCAGAATGGCTGTGGAAGCCTGGGATCATCCTCTGCATCAATCCTGTGATGTCTCTGAACTGCTGATGAGGCTGATCTTGGGTCTTGCCCCTAAGGCTGAGTACTCTGGGTCAGATCCATTGTAGCTGTAAGTTTTTGCAAGTGTTTTCTCCCCTGGGGCTTTGCATGCCAGGAGAGAATATCATGTTTCAGGGAGAAGAGTATGGTACTATGCCTAGGCATTAGATTTTTGAGAGGAAGTTGGTGAGTTTGTCACTTCCCCACATAGTTCCCCTGCTTTTGCTGTTATAGCAGTTTACATAGGGTAACAGGATAGGATGGAGCTAAGATCCTTTTTCTTTTGATGTTGAAACACTTGTACTGCTTTTACAAAGAGAAGGGTCAGGATGTTCACAGCTCAAGCTCAACAGGGATAAAGTAATCCACTATCTGAATTTATCTAGATTACCCATACATGTGTTAGGACAATGAGTTGTAAGATTTATGACACATTTCTTGCCCCAGTTGGAACTACCACTAGAACATTTTTTGTATGCGGGTCTGGCATTCTCAGCTCTGATCTCAGTCTGGAGCAAGTGAGTAAAACGCACCTGAATGGGAAATATTTAGCTGAACGTTAAACCACAGCATCAGACATAGACACCTCAGGATTCATGTGACAGGGCCTAGTCTTGGATATTATCAGCACAGAGATTTTCTGCAGCCTGAGGATTTAAATGCCAGAGAATTTACTGAAACTTTGTAGATGAATGAGCATGTGCCTCAGTGTTGATTGCCTCGTTTCTCTCCTTGTTTGTGGTGTAACTTGTAGAAGGAATGAGTGGACCTTCAACAAAAAAGTGACTATTGTGTGTGCATTTAGGTCAGTACTAATAAAATCAGGAAGTTTAGGACCTGTTCAAACATTGCCTTTTTAGCTATAACCAAAGGCTGCATGTATGTGAGCTATAAATTGAAGTAGCATAGGTTCTCTGTAGTGTGCTCATCTCCAGTAAACTCAAGCTCTGTTAAGAACTTTTTCACATGGGGGAATTCTCCATTAGTTTGTTAAAGCCAAATTTAGGCACTTAAGGTAGTGGGTAGTGCCAAGTGACCTGAAATAATGGAAGAAAATCTGGGCCTTAATAGTCCCCAGGAGCAGATTCTGAAAGCACAGATACTGAGGCAAGGACTTTAGGGTTGGATTTTGGGGCTGAGTCTGTGCATGAGGCATTATCTGAACAGTAGTCTTGTTCAGTGCCCTTACATCTTTAGAAAGATACTTTTCCAAAACAATGCTGAAGGCACACTACTCATAAAACACCTGAATGACTAGTTATGAAGAGTGACTATGTGACAGAATAAATGAGGTTATTTTCATTTTTTTACTCTTTTCATATTCTTACATTATATTTTTATACTATAGATTATTAGTATACATCAGCTCCATGTCTTGCAGAACAATCTCCAAAATAGCCTGAAAAATCCTGTCAATGAGGCTGAGGCTTGATTAAGCACCTGGTAATGGCTATATAGATTTGAAAGCAACTTTCTACTTCTAGGTAAGAGCATCCCTTTATTTGCAGGGTGAGTAAGGGGAAATACTTTGAACTGAGTTTTAAGACACACTTCAGCAAATGGAGAAGAGCAGAGAACTTCATTGCCAGATCTTTACAGTGCCATAATATGTTCCTATTTCTAGACATTTTATGTAAGATGAAGATGAAAATTTGTTTGAGGTTTTGCTCAGGAGCTTGGCTGGGTCCTAATGGCACTAAATTCCCATCATAGGATTTTAGTACCTGGATTTCTGCTCTGGTGAATGCAGCCCATATGATTGTAGGCAAATCATTTGTGATCAGTTTTTTCAGTAGTTCCTCAGCAAGTTCTTACAAGTACTTAAGCAGGTTAAGTGCCAAAATCCTATTAATTTAGTTTTGAAAAGCTGGCCTTTAGTCTCTCTGGCCCATATTTTCATAGGCATTTATGATCCCTACTACCTTTGCAGATTTGCCCCTCTGTGCCCTCAGTAAAAGATGGGTAATAGCACTTCCCTATCTACCAGAGGCGCAGGCAGGATAAGTACATTAAAGACTATGCAGAAGTTGCATAGGCTGGCTGATTGCACAGGTGTATTTACACGGCCTGATTCTCTTCTCATTAACACTTTTGAAACAAATGGAAATGTGGTGGCAGTAAAACTGGTGTCATTGAAGTATCAATCTCATAATGTGATATTTCTTCAGAGACTGAATGGATGTAAAACCAAAGGGAAGAGGACTTGTCCTGTTTAATAGGCACTGAGATACATATAGGATGGAAGACTTGTTTTTCTTACCATCTCTAGCCATTGATCGTAGGGGCAAAATAAAGTTTTTGCAAAAGCAGTTTTGTTTTTAAAGCAGCTGTCTATATTAGCTGAAATATTAGAACTGATCCAGTATTCACAATACCTATTGATATACTTTTGAGGCAAAATGAGCACAAACACTTTGGTACCAAATTGATAACTTATACTCTAGCAAATAGCTGAACATTACTGACATTGAGCCTATACGGCAGCATACATTTTATAGGAAATAGCATTGGTTATGCTTGAGAAATCATTCTAGGACACCCATTGCCCTGAGACTTATGTATCTGCATAAAGCCGATCCCATTAGAAACTGAACAGAACGGCCTGGCTCTCCCACGGTCTTAACGCTTTTCCTTTTGTCTGGGGCTCCCTATTCCAAACTTGAAATCCAATTGGCCAACAATTAAAGCCAATTAGCACGTGAGGAAAATAAACCGCAGGCTCCACTTCTGTGTATTTCCTGGGCTGATAGAAAGCCTGGTTAGCTCAAGGCATTAGCATAGTTCAGGATCGGTCGAGACGCGCAGCAGAGACTAGTTGGCTTAAAGTATTAGAAGGCTCCGATCGGGGCCTGGCTGTGTGGTGTTATTTGGAGCTCGCAGCTGCCAAACATTCTTGACAGGAGATGAGGCAGATGTCCAAGGACAATCAAAGAGAGAAGAAAGTTTAAGCCAACGTTTGCCTATCTCATATTCTCTACTTGATCCTCTCCTCAAAGACAAGGCACAGCTGTTGCACTTCAAGGTCTATCTGGCTGAACCCACCACCTCCTCCCTCTCTGCCTCCCAGCCTGCCTCAGCTTTCTGTGTGTTGGACTTTGGCAACCTCCCAGACCTCATTAACTCCTAACAGGACAATTCATGACATTAAATGGGCCTTATTTAATCTTTTTTTGTATGTGTATGAGTATTTGAGCACAGTTTGCTGGATACTAATTGCATGAAAATGTGGCAGATTATCGTGATGTGAGTGTTGTCCACCAGGCTGCAAGGGATCACTGCAGGCCACAGGAACAAGCACTGTAACATTAACAAGGTGACTTGTTATAGCTGTGATGGCAAAGGTGATGCAAATACAGCAGACAAAAGTGTTTCACAGACAAAGGCATCAAGAGGCTCAGTTGTTTTGCTCTCACTGATGAATAAAAACACAAGAACTCTTGTGATAATGAATGCCGTGAATGATGGCAGGTGTATTACTGAGAACAGGAGTGTCATATCTATAGCTCCCAGTCATCACAATTTATCCCACTCACGGTCTCCTTTCTGCGGCCTTTTTTTCCTCTTCTTGGTAACTTGGTTAGGGCAGGGAAGGAACTTTTGGCCAGACTTGGAGATGCACAGGACAATTTCTGCTCCTTTTTATTTTTTCTTTTTTTGTTCTCAGTGTCCTACAGCATTTCTTCTCTTCCATGTTATGGTCTGTGTGTCTTCTGTACGGCCATATGAGATGGGATGCCACCATTTCAGTGCCATAGTAGACATGTGATAAAATCTCCTAAAGGGAATATACAGCCTATTATGGCCCTGAAATTGGGTGTCACTGACCTAGAGGAAATTAGGTCAAAGAAACTTGGGCTCTGCCACTGGTTTACTTTATAATCTTAAGCAAATCACTTCCTTTCTTCATGTTTTATTCTGAGTCACTACATTGGGAGTAATAACATTCAGCTACATTTTAAAAGCACTGTGAGACTGTCAGAGGAAAGGAATTGGCTAACTTCAAAGTAGTACCATTATTAACTGCATAGAGAGCTGTGGAAAAGATGTAGCTGGTTTATTTAATTCAAGTACCAGCTGAGTTTCCTAGTTTAAAAAAAAAAAAAGAAAAAAATTGAGAGTTTTTTTTAGGTTTCCCAAATGTTAGATTAGACAAAGTTTCTCAAAGGGAGATACAGCTTCATGTTTGAAGCTTTTTTCAATGTTTTATGTATGTTTTTGTTGCACAGGCAAAGTTGCAGCTGTGTGACTAGAGGCTAATACCAGGGCATTTGTCAATTTGCCCCTAAAAATAAAGTGGTAATGAGGTTGAGTGAGCAATCCTACAACAACAACAAACTTTTGTATGTCCATGATGGAGCAGTTTTCCCTCTCTGAAGTTTATTGAAAATTGGTTCTGGGCTTCCAGCATTTGTAGAAAATGTGTTATTTTACCTGTTCTTCATTATGCCTATTACTATTATTACCCCTTGCTCTCCACCCGCTCATTTCATTCATCCTTTATGCTTTGTCTTCATCATAAGTCATGCATGCAGGCACAGCAGCAAACACACTGAGGCCACCACATGCTTGAAGCTTAGAAGTGCTATTATAATACAAACGATATATCATTGCCATGAATGATGGGGCATGTGACTGAAATGGTTGAATTACTACTGCTCAATGAGTTACCTCCCATCAGCTGTACACAGTACAGCTCCACAGTAATTGCCTGCATGTATGTTCTTAAAGTACCACAACTATTCAGTTATCACATTAGCTTAGGCTATGTAAGGGGTTCCCATGCCTCATGTGGCAGTCAGCAACTAGTTAAAGTGTGGTAAATGGATCACTTGCAATTGTGTGCCTATATCCATAACATAATCTGGGATTTCAAAGGAGCCTTGGGCAATCCGTATCTCCCACCGCTTTACAGCAGGCTTTGCATGCCTCCATCCCTTAGGATCTCAGTTATAATTCTGAGAATAAAATATTGTCAAAAACTATTTTGACTGGCTCCTAAATGCAATAAAAATCTATCCCTGAAGAGTCATCAGGGCCCTGTCTTTGTGTGCCAGATTTAATTTTCTGTGTTGGGAGGAGGGGAATAAAAACAAACAACCCCTCAAACAATGACATTGGGATCTGAATGTGCTGTGCTTCCCAAGCCATCCAAAATCAAACACAAAAGCATTCCCAAATGCCTTCTCTTCACTTCTCACAGCAACTCTGATGGACTAAAACCTTTAGCTGAGTATCAGCTTGTGACCACAGTGGCAGTTTAGTGGCTCTTTCTCCTTCCAGCAGCCCTTCTCTGTGTCTCTCCAAGCCTTGGGTTTGCAGCATTCTGTATTTTTGGTGGCTGGGTGTCTCAGGGCAGTGCAGCTTCTGCTTCTCTCTTTATCATGGAGCTGATAGACTATTTCAAGCTCATCATAAACTTAGCAGACAAATGGAAGAGAGCCAGACTGAAGAAGGGCTTTGTCAGGGTTTGCAGGACTGGTCATGCTCCAGGTTGCACTGCACTGCTATGGTATGAGTGACTGAGAGCATCTCAGATACCCTGTCTTCTCCCTGGGAAGAAGATGGGGCTTTTACATTCTTAGGAATTCAGGACAAAATGGAAATATATTATTAAAGCTCATGAACCCCGAGCAAGGCTGCAATAAAAACAGTGTATGCGCAACCCTGGCAAACAGGCTGGGATAATTTGGGTGCAGCATTTTTGCCTGACTCTCTGCTGGCCGAAGGAGCGCTGGTTTCACAGCTATTGCCCCTCTTTGCGCAGGAGGAATTTGGCAGCTGAGGCCCCATCCTCTCACATTCATTAAAAGCCCCATTTATTCCATGTGATTTAGTGCAATGAGACACATTAGGAAGCAGGATCTAACTGGTACTTAAAGTTGCTTAGGTCTCTTCTGCTGAAGATATTTAGACACCTAAGTTGCTTCAGAAAGATTTTTCAAAAATGCCAGTGTGATTAATCCCTATTAATTTCAATAAGAGGCAATTAAATGGGATATTTATTTGTCAGTGTCTAACTTTAAAAATTGGATGGTGCTGAATTTTAAGATTTAGAAGCTCTGGATCTTCAGTGTAGCCAAAATCCTGTGAAATAATCTTTTTTTCTTTAAAGCTCTGCATTTTTCAACCCTTCTTCTGTACCTATTTAGGTCTATATTCTAGATACTTATGTTTTAAAGTTGTCTGTATTAGTGCCTATGGGCTGATTTGCTCTAATATTCATATGTACAGATTAAACCTAAGGCCTTTTAAATGTTTAAGATAGGGTGAGCCTCAAATCACCCATGGCTTCATCACCACCATCCCCAAGAATAGGCTCGAGTCTCCAATAGCACCTACAGCAAAGGGGGCTAGATGAGGTGTGATTTTGACTATAGAAATTAAAGAAGTAAAAAATGAAACGCAGTTACTATAGGCTTTTTATATGCGAAATGTGTTCCTGGTAATTTTGCCATGGGATGGGCGTAAGTGAACACCTAGTTTGCAGTGTCTGCTCTGGAAAGGACAGAACTCTTCATATGCTTCATGGTAAGACAGAAAGGATGGAAGGGATTCCCAGCTTTGTTAGCTGGGGAATGTTGGTTTGGAGCTGCAGGTCCCTCTCTAGAGAGTTTCAGGGCTGGGAGCCAGCAGGCCTGGGTGAGTAGACGGTAAATTGCTCTTCCCGTGTGAGGGCACGACACCGTGTCAACGCTTTCCACCCTGTGAGCTCCACCGGCAGCAAGGCCGTCTCAGGTGTCCCCTTTCCCGGCCGCGGCGGCGAGGGACGTGAGCCAAGGGTGGAAGAGGCCGGCATGGAGCCGGTCAACCAGGGAGAAACACAAGAACAATCTTTCAAGCCCCCAGCCAAGTTTGCCCTGACACTACCCCGCCTTGTTTGAGGGAGGGAAGAATCTGGTTACTACGAGCACTTTTTGTTCACCAAACCGGAGCTGCGAGAACTAATTTGCCTTTTGGGCGAGCTCGCTGCTTGCAGAGCTGTGTGTTGTCCCTGTGCTGGGGCCAGCGAGCGCGTGCGCGCTTCCAGCACTCCACGGCAGAGGTGGGAAGGGAGGGTTTTGGCAGGTGAGCAAAGGGATTTCCTGTTCTTTCTGGCCCGGCTTTCCTTTGAAACGCGGCAGCGCTTTGTATCACTATTGTTCCCCTCACCTGAATTTTGCTGGTGCTGGCACAGGGCCCCGGGAGCACCAGCGGGGTTTATCACACTAATCCTGCTGCTCCTTGTGAAGGGAGGGCTCGGGATGATCCTTCCTTGGCACAGCGGGGATGGGACAAGGTATCTTTCTCTACCGGGGCCTTCCCTTTCCCGGAGCATCTGTCCCCAGAAGCAGGACACCTTTCTGCCGGAGGGGGATCATAGGCGCACCAGACCCATCTAAACCCAGATGGCAGTAGCTTTGGAGAACAAAATCTTGGCTGTCCCATGAAGAAAGAGCAAAGGAAGTTTACCCAAGCCCCTATGTGGCTGAGTCATTTTAAGCTGCTCAGGTACAGACACACCTCTTATCCAGAAACCTCAGGGAAAGAAGGGAAGACATATGTTTGGCCTCCATAGCAAGCTCTTATCTTGGCAGGGGAAAGCTATTGATGTTCATGTTTCACATTTCTGGCGCCCAGAACAGGTTCTGATATTTAAAATGAGGCAGCGGTGGAACCTGTTTTAAATATGTAACAGTCTCGGGAAGGAACAGTCTAATCACTTCATTATCCAACACAGCAGAAAATGGTTTGAAAACCAAACTTGGAAGAGGGGGACTTAGCGGAACCTTCTGCAATGAGACATTGCCAGTATTAACCCTGGTATTTATTGCTCATTTTAACTATGGTGCACAGCAAGCATTTTCTCAGCCTTGTATTGCAAGAATATATAATTCATATGCTTAATATTTAGCCTCAGCTCTCCTTGCATATGTTACAGTGCTGGAGACTGTTTGTGTGTTTGCTATATATCAGTTGACACCTCTGTAAAATCTTTATATTGAATGCCTTTGGCAACTATATGCCAAATAATAGCATTACCATTTGTAATTTTCTTAGCTGCAGCTTTCCTGTAAGCTTTGCTCTATGCATTACAAGTAGGAAGGATTTAAAGAGCTTTATTGGTTCTCAAGTCTTCCTAATGACCTTTCCTCACTTTTGTAAGTCAAAATAACTTTTTTTCTTTTCTTCTTGTGCATTTTCAAGTAAGACTGCAAGAGCTCCTAAGCAAATAACTAAGAGAACTAGATAATCGGTGCCTTTGCCCCTGCTTTAACTCTCTCCATTCTTCCCCTTTCTTGCTTCCTGATCAGGGCTCTCTGGTGTCGCCCTTGTATTTTGTTGACTCTTGCAAATGCTTTTCTTTCCTTGCTCCTGTCTTTGGATCTACTTGTTATACTGGCTGCACTGGAAGGAGAAATAGTAAAGATGCTGGTGAAAGACTGGGGTCCAGCAGTGCTAAACGCTGCACAAATAGCACAAAAGCTGTCCTTGCTTCTGAACACGCAGTGTAGGACTTAGACAATATGCCAGGGTAGAATCCATTGATAAATGGGAAGGAGATATGTTTATGCCTATTAATGATTATGTGGAGTTTCAATAGTTGCATTATTTGTTTCTTGTATAAGTTCTGCCTGTTTTCACCTAAAGCATCTCAATGTGTGTCTCAGTCTGTTTTATCTGTCCCCTGCAGTGTCTGGCCCATATTAGGCTGTGAACTTTTCAGAACTAGGACTGTTTGTGATTCTTGTGTAGGTAGCACTAGATACCTCCACACAGTTGTATATTTGCTTAATAAAAATAAATAGCTGGCAGAAGTTCTAAGCTCAGAATTACTCCAGACACAGCATTTTCCTTATTGCTTTGTCTTGTGGAAAACAAAGCACATTTTATCCTGCGTTTATCATGTAGCTTATGTGATACTTTTCATTTTGATGTATGGCACACTTTCCAAAGTGTCTCCCCTCATGTCTCTTTATTACTAAAGCGTTTCAGTGGAAAAGTATATTACAAATAATACTTTCAACTACTGTCACTAGACTGACTAGTAAACCACAAGCATAGGCTACTTGGGTCTGCTCGTGGTGAAGACTTGCTCAAGATTTTCAGCCTGGGTTGTGTGACAAGCGGAGTGAGGAAGCAGGGGCTGGAAATGGCTGAAATGGTAGAAGGTGGCTTGCTGGGCCATGGGGCTGCTTGGACAACCCTGGTTGGTGTTGCTGGAGGTCGGATCGGAAAGCGATGATGAGTCTGAACGTTGCCAGCTACAAAAACCGTAGAGAGCAAGTCTAGCTGCACGAAATGTTCTTTTTCCTCTAGGAAGGACAGAAAGGCAAAATCATGACCTAAAAATAGCAGTTTGGGAAGCACCTGCAAACCTTCATGAGTACCATGAACTTATTGTTGGTAGTTTAGTAAAGGAGCCCTGTGGTCGGTAGGGCTGGGATTCATTCCCTTCCTTTTCAAAAGCACCTGAGGTTGTTTTACATGAGCTGGGTTGTACATGTGAAACTCTGTGACAAGCCCATTAAAAGTGTGTTAAATTACAATACTCCTGTTTAGGCTCCTTCATCAAAATGGGGCTTCTAATTTATGGCAGCTGCTGGCTGACAAACTTACAGATGAAGTGAGGAAGAAAAGAAGCTGCACAAAGTGAAGCAGATAGCATGCCATGCTCTTCCTCCAGGCAGGCCTGAAGCCTAGAGATGTTTGCTTGTTTTTAAGCATTTTCTATGAAAATACAGTAGTAAAAGAATTCTTTTAGCCACATCCTTTCTGCTCCCTGCCCCAGCCTGATTGTGTGAAAAAGCAGCTTTGCCATAAACAGATTTTACTATATCAGAGTCAAATTTTACTACATCATTATAAGAGTGTTCCACTGGGTAACACGATTGGCTGCCCTATCCAAGCACTAGTGCTAATACTGTAGTGAAAACATGCCATCACGCTTCCCCAATAAAAGTTTTATTGTATCCCAGTGAACATTAAAAACAAGACTAACTGCATTAATGCATTGTAATTTACTCTTGTGCTATGGAGCAAATGACAAACCTAGTGCTAATGAGGTCATATTATTCTTTAGCCCAATGCAAGCCCCTGGTTAATTCAGTCCTCCGAGGCTTCCAGTTGGAACTTCGGCACACTCTTGAACACACACATTCATTATCATGTGATGATAGTGAATGTTTCCACTATCATTTTGTTGAATGCAGTGTTATAATGTGATCTTGTTGAAAACTGCTGCTCTTGAAACAAACTTTTTTTTTTAATCACTGTGGCATTTGCATTTTTTTCACAAGGTGAATGCCTTTAATACAAAATACATATGCATCCCCGTCACCAGTGCTGACCTTTCCTTGCAAAGTTGCTTTCACACCATAGAGAGCAGAGATGTGGTTCTGCACTGCAAAAGATGAGGCTGCATGGATCCTTTAGGGATTGCTTATATTTCAAGTGCAATTATTTAAGAAGCTGTAAGCTTTCCATTTTATTTTGTCATGAGCTGAACGTTAGAAGAAAACTCATTTCTCAGGAGACGTGGATGATTCTTTATTTCTAAAATTCCTGTGGTGTTTTCTTAATGATGCTATTAAATGATTAAGCTTTGCTTTTATAAATTAAATCGCCAAAATGAAACCATTAAGGCTCTCGCAGTTTTATTAAGCATAGTTATTTGCCATCATGTGTAAATTCACTTAAGTAATCATCTACACTATCTGCTGTAAAACTGTGTTGGCAGCAACACTGGGAAGTCAGTTCAAAGCAGTGGATGGAGATGGCTGTTTCTCTTCCATTTCAGAAAAAAAGGCTCCAAATGCGTTAATGAGACAGAGCAAAGGGTGTTTTGGGGTAAGACAGCCAATGCCAAGGGCTTAGTGAGTAGCAGATCTACAGCCTTATCCTATGACTGCTCTCAGATAGGCACTTGCTGTCACTCCAGGGCTCAATGCTTTGCAAAAGGCGAGGAGGGATCGCAACGTTCTCCGTCCCATGTGAAACATAACTGGGGATCCATCAGGTTGCATTAGTTAGCGAATGACTTTGTTTTTATTTTCCCTCCAGTCCCTTCTCTTCTCTTTCAGTATCTCTCCTCTGCGCTATTTGTTCTTGCCACATTTTAGTCCTTGCTCTGCTGATGAATTAGTCTGTTGCTCAGGGAGAAAATTGATCTTCACTCTTGCAGATGTTGCAAGACAAGTTGTGCTTAGTTCAGGCTGCGGTATTTTGCTTGCCCATGGTAGGATAAGAAATGGTACTTAGTATATAGCCTTGAACTGCAGAATCTAAACTAAAGATGCTTGCTGATATTTACATTTAAAGCCATTCCCTTTAGCTCTTAAAACCAATATACATTTTTAATAATGGTTTATGAGTGAGGTTTTATTTGTGGAAAGATTGAAGTGAGAAAGGATGGGTGTCTAGAGATTCAGGAACTAGCTTGAGTGGTCTGCTGTGTATTTCTGGTATCTCTGACTGCAATGTATGGACAGTGTGAGGACTGCAATGGGGAGGCAGCCTCATATGATGATGCAGATATCTAGCATTTGCTCATATAGGTTCATAAAGTGAACAGGAATTGTGCTGCAGAGCAACCGAGGAAGCTGTGGTTTCCCCTGCTGTGAGGGGATAACAAACTCGTCCTCCTGCAGTGTCGTGATGGGACAGGTTTGTGCTCTGGTGTCCGGGTGAGCAGGGCTCATTGGTGACCATCACCACTGGAGAAGAGGGAGATAATGAGGAGGCTCTCAAAGTGAGCTTGGCTTGTGGCTGGAAACTGTGTGCTGGCAGGGAGAACTTCTCTCTGGAGCAGTTCAGACCTTCCCGAGCCACTGGCAAATTCTCAGTGCTCTCCTTGTTTGTTTATTTTCCATTCAGCTTGTGGAATACAAAAATAGGGAGTAATCGATTGTAGCGTCGTCTTATCTTGCAAGTAATGTTTAGTGCCATTCACTTTCAAACTTCAGCAAGTAAATTGCCAGCTAGCTAAGAAATAAGTGAATAAGGAAATATTTCCTATTATCTTTTAGAAACATTTTCATAAAACTGAGTAACCACAATTCTCTGGAAATGTTCCTAAGCTGATCACAACAGCTAGCTGAATAAAAAAAAAAAAAAAAAATCATTCGGGGGAAGGAAGAAGGGAAGGAAAAAAAAAAAGCTTACTGAGCAACCGTATTTTTATCCTTACATTTTTCATGTGGTTCTTATTCTCTAAACTAATTTGGCAAAAGCAAGAGAACTTTGCACAATGATTTGGTATGGAGAAACATGACCTTTTTGTTGTTTATTCTGTTAGTACTGTTGAAATCTTAATCTTTCCCTTATTTCCAATTAATAAATTTTGGATTTAATATGGATCTATAATTTAAGATTCTACATCGGAGTTTTGCCTGTTTCCGTTCTTGGAGGTACTTAGTCTTCTAGAAATCAAATATCCAGAAGTCATGAACAGTTCTCTGGTGGTGATACTGTTAATGCAAAACAATTTGCATTATATGCGCGCACACACACAATTTTATATGTATATGTATTTGCTACTTATATGCTGTTAACATATATCTGCTATAACTTTAAGATACGCTGAAATATATGAAGTGCTTTTAAATTTGATCTGGAAGCATTTTAAAACAAGTGAAAGTCAGCAGTAAATCTGGGACAGTATTATTGAAAACCTGATGCAGATATCTGTGTTGTTTGCAGAGAGACTTTTCCGTCAGAATAGTTTGGGCTGAATTTTCAATGAAAGGGTTTAAACCATAGGAACAATAAATTTTTGGACTTGACAGAAACATTGTTATATAGACAAATAACTGGCACGTGGTAAATAAATGGAGCACATTTTCCAAACATCAATAGATGCCTGGGCAAAAGCCATTTTAACAGGAAGAGATTTTTTCCTGTGCAGTGGCTCCTGTATAGTGTTTGGAAAACATACCCATATGTCTACTCACAAATAATGTTCACCTGTAAGGAAATGCACACCAGGTTTATGGATGCTATTGAGTATTCCCAGTCCCCCTACAATGAATAATGATGCTTACATGCCCTCAAACATGAAAAATGCTCATCTGAATGCACTGGAGTAGCCTGACATACAGATTGTTGACATTATTTTTTAAAGAAGTATTCACAGGTGGAAGAATGTTATCCCCACCACGCATGAGGAGAAAGAAGGGCTTTTGGATCTTAGCAGAAACCCGTTTATTGATGTTCACCGATCCTGGGCGTTCGCTCCAAAGTACTCAGGGGAGAGTGGCAAGGCTGAGGATTTGGATTCCCCAGGGTGGGCAATCGCTCACTGCTCGTGCATCAAGCCTCGGATAGACTGCCTGGCCTTCGGCAAATAACTGCTGCCGGTTGCCTTCCCCCATTTGTAATAGCTGGGTAGGTATAATTATGTATCTGTTGCTTTTGAAGATAAATTAGTCCATATTTTGCAAAGCAGGTGGAAGAGAAAAGAGCTAATCGCCTCTCGTCTTTTCATTCTTCTTTTTACCAGCTGCCCCTTGGATTTGCTTACCTTTTGCTAGGAAAAGGCTATTAAAAGAATAAGAAAGGCAAGCTGGCAGTTCTTCCTGATGTACAGGGTTCTGCTCTTGAGCATTAAAATGCCACTGACCTGTTTGGCAGCCTTGACCAGGGTACGCCGGAGCAGCAGCAAGGCTGTTCTGCAGCGGCCACAACAGGTAGCAATTTGGCTTGCTGTGCATGCATCCAAATTTCCTTGGTGGATCTGAGCCCTGAAATGCATGTTGCTAGGTGGATACTGTTTTCCAATGTTTAAGGAGAGCTGTTGAGTGTAATATGCACTTCTCTCCTTCAACATTTAAAGACTGCAGCAGTGGGAGAGGCATGCAGCCTATCTGTAAAAGCCTGAAAGCTGATGAAATCTCAGTCAGATCTGTTATCTCTCAATGCTTTAAAGTTCTTCAGCTGGGAGATTAAAGAACAAGGTTACTGTGACAATTTGTTTACA
Organism: Microcambeva ribeirae; assembly: GCA_035222435.1. Taxonomy (NCBI): domain Eukaryota; kingdom Metazoa; phylum Chordata; class Actinopteri; order Siluriformes; family Trichomycteridae; genus Microcambeva; species Microcambeva ribeirae. Next base: position 3,391 of record JAYECN010472193.1, on the reverse strand, counting down.
CGCAGGGAGAGATTAAGATCTCGTTGAAAAGGAATAAAAATAACATCATCTTGAGCTGTCACAGCATGAGACCCATTGTAATCAACACTGGTCTGATTTCAGGGATAATTTAAGACCAATTTATTATCTTAATTAAAAAAAAAAAAGGAAGAGAGAATTCAGTGTTTCAGATGCTAGTTGGACCGCTAAAAATTGATGCCTCTGGAGTATCTACATTTGAAACACCCAGAAACTTTAGGGTTCTGAAAAGAAAGCCAGAACCAAATGATATAAACATTTGAATCTGTCTTAATGAACATTGGGTTAATTATAAGTTAACCATTGAAAATCAATAATAAAACTGCCAAATTCCCAAACACAATTTAAAAAAAAAAAAAAAACACACACAGAAAGCATCATTTCCCAAAGTCCTTTTTGTCCCTAACTGGCAGGCAGGTGAAAAATAAATATACACACAGAACTCCCTTTGACTATGTTTCGTGTATTTGGCTGTGAAATGTTTTAACTATTTAGTTACTAATTTCAATTGTTTTAACTAGTTACTAATAATAAGATGTCATGCTGAATATTCGTCATATCTGGCTTCTTGTAATTTAAATTTCTTGAGTTGCAGGTATCCCACCAAATGCAGAAGCAATTTAGAGTTTAGAGCAGGGCTTGCCATTTTTCACAGGCCTTTGGTGCCAATCAGTAGTTAAAAACAGACCATTTCTACCTTCTAATTCATAAGAAAGAGGACTCCATAGCTCTTCAAATAAATTGGGGTGAAAAATGAAGACTAAATGAATTTACCTTGACTGTTTTTATGGTACTTTTGCCCTTGATTTTAGCAAATGTTATTTTTCTCTTTCAAGCTTGCAGGAAGAAACTTTAAATTTGTTCCTCAAGATCATTCAACACCTTGGTAGTAGCTGTATGCTCATTGAGCTGGTGGAAGAGTATGTGCTGACTCACATGGCAGAGCAGTTGGCACAAATATATTTTAAAAACAACTAGGAGGAAAAAAAAAATCATCACAAGTATATTTTTTAAATGAGTATGAATCAAATTTGGCAAACTGGAAGAGTTTTTTTCAGACATTTCCCTGAGGTAAAAGGTGGCATGAGATAGATGAGTTACAGCGATTTGTCTAGGTCTCATGACTGTACAACTCTTTGCAGAACCACCCTTGGAGATTTTCTATTCAGTTTTGAACCATTTCAGACCTTTGAAACAGACTCTAATGTGGGTTAAATGGACTGGATTAAATGAATCTATAAGCACCACAACCAGAAAAAGGATTAATCGATGAATTCTTACCTATAGCTAAATTGCAAAGGGTTGGAGGGACTTCTGGGTGAACTTTGATTGGATTCCAGTGCTCCAAAGCAACCATACCCATGGCACTCCTGGAGACTTCCAAATACAAAGACTTTACTATATCCTCAAGCAAACTATTCCTGTGTTTCACTGCCCTTAGCTTTAAGTTTTACCTACGGTGTGATTGAAATGCCTGAACATAGGTCTCCGCTGCCTTTTTAAATGTCTTATGGAATCTTACCATGTCTACAGCTTCATCACAAGGTTACAAAACTCCCATAGGTCCTTCATCATATCTGCCAGAATGTTTTGGATATCTAGGTGCCCAAATTGGCACTACAAATTCATGCTGATTGTGTAGAGGCACCTGAATTGTTCCCCTAACATGAATGCTACTTGCTGTTAGGTAACATCTTTACTTTTTGGCCTAGCCAGCATGGCTAGGGCATACAGATTATTTCTGTCTCACTTAATTTCCTGAAGACCTTCAGTTACAAGAATTGTGTTTATGCAGTCTTTTTTTTTCACCGCTTGGATTCTGTAGGTCTCTGATCATTTGGTTTGCTTTCCCTGAACCCTCTCTGACCGATCCACATCTTTCCTGGAGTGCAGCACCCAAGAGGAACACAAGACTCCACTTCTGCTGGCTCCAACCAGGGCTGCCTGGCCTGGAGGTTGTTGGGAGTCTCTCCAGCCGCGCTTCTAGGTGTTAATAGGATCTTTGCCTTCCCCACCACACCATGACAGTGTTCCCCCACTCTTCAGCATGAGATCTGATTGTCTTTTCATCAAGGAGTCAGAATTGCCTACTTGCTGCCTCTCCCTAGTATTCACATATCTTGTTCCTACTCAGATGTAGGACGCAGAACTTGCCCTTAGGAAGTGGTATCCTATTTTTCCAGACCACTTTTTTGCCTGGTTTCTCAAGTTCTCTTTGCATTGCCTTCCTTTCTTTCAGTGAGCTCAATGTAGTCTGAAGATTTAATATACATATTCCTTATTTCACCAGCTTTAACAAGCACATTGAGTAGAACCAGTGTGACCCTGAGGGATCTTGTTCAGCAGAGCTTTCCCTTTGGCTCTGTTAACTTACCTCTGTGGCCCCTGTTGTTCAGGGATGCTTTGCCACACGGTTCTTTTATTCACTTGTCCCTCTCACAAAGTCGCTTTCCTGGATATTTGGGCTGGGCTGTAAAGGCACAGTGTGTCACTTTACCCCAGTAGAGGATCTGCCTGCTTGCTTCCCCTCTCCATTGAATTCCTTTGTCCAGTTGCCCTGCCTATAAAGGCGATAGGAATAAGCCTGAGCATTTGTGCTGGGGGAGGTTATTGTGACTCACCCTACCATGCTTTTTTGTTCCTCCCTTGGTGCTGTATTGCCTAGTGCATGTCCTCGCTCCTGGCTCTCACCACAAAAGGCAAACCTCCGAATGAGTAATCGGCTCACAAAGGGCCCTTTGAGCGCACCGAGTAGTTGCAGGGAGGAAACGTCCCACTGGGGAACCAGGTGGACAGCAAACATTCGCTTTTCATTACAAATGAGTTCAAGGGAAATGGAGTCACCCCAGCATGGGATGCCAAATCCGTATCCAAAGCTACTTCCCGCCACCCAGACCAAACATGCTTCCCCTTTCTCTCCCTCCCCATCTCCCCTCCTTGTTTACAAACACGTTTGCAAGTACTTGATAGGTGACCTTATTTACTTAGTAACCTGTGGATTCATTTATCTTGAAATTAGCAGGTAATGAACTGGAAACCCTCAACAACCCTCCCACTAATTAACATGATAATAAGATTGTTTTGCTACAGAGGTACAATTAGCATGTATGAGCTAGAGGGGGAGAAAGATCAATAAAATGTCTGAAGGGTACTAGGAACCAGTCTGGAGAATAGAACAAAAGAAGAGAGCTTTATGGGGTTACAACAGCAGCAGCAACAGCATGCAGGGCCTGTCCCTTTAAAGATATCTAGAGTCCTTGGTATTCTTCCCATCAGATTGCCTCCAAACAGGCTGGAAGGAGCTACCTATATGCTGCTTTCTGTGTGTGTGTTTTTTTTTTTTTTTTTTTTTTCTTTCTTCCATTCCGGGGAG
>JAYECN010472183.1:0-17597 GCA_035222435.1 Microcambeva ribeirae | reverse complement strand
ATATGCTGCCGAGTCCTGGTAAATATTGTCATATAGGAAAGGGAGGCATTGCCTCCCTGCAGTTTTGAGTTGCTGTTTCTCAGCAATCAGTACATATCTAGACTGCAGTTTTCTGTCCTGTTGCACCCATCTTAGAGGCTCAGCTACTCTTAAATCACACTCTCGTGTCAGACCCTGGAGCTGCTTTACCACTTCATGCCTCATTGTGGGAGGCAGCTGCTGAAATACTGAAATATCGGTACCAAAGCTTTGGGAGGTGACTTGGTTTTTGCAGTTTCCAGGATACAGCCCATGTCTGCAGGAAAGAAATTCTTAGCTGTTAGAAAAATCTTATTTTACTTGCCTCTGTTGTGATTTTTTTGGATTGCACTGACATCAAGATTTTATCAAGTGAAACCATTTTCTCGGTACTAATTTGCCAGCCCGTCTACCACATAGAAATAGAGATCCTGACCTCTTCCTCCAAACCTGTGCGTCTCAAATACGGCGGGGTGGAAAGCCTCTCTCTGTATTTGTCTATTCTTACTGATTCAGCCAACAGTAGAGTCCAAAAGGAAGCTGGCTTTGGCCCATGTTCTGCCTCATGAATAGAGATTACTTTTCCCCCAGTATCGGTTTTGAATGTCGCAGGTTTTCCTTTGGCCCGATGAAGCTAATTAGAGCTCTGCTGCTGGTTGTATTGTGGTCCTCCTCTTGCTCCTGCGTTGCAGCCAAGCCGATAGCTGTGTCACTGCTGCCACTCCGCTCTCTTCAGGGGTCCGCTCCAACTGCAGGCACTGTACGCCCTGTACTTTTCTGTTTGCTTATGCGTCATGCGTCTGCAAAATGGTTTGCTTTGTGGTTGGAATCAAAAATGTTTCAGCCTTATCAAAATGCAAGCCTTCAATAAAGCTGAAACGCAACATTTGGACCTCCTGAAAACAGAACGTTTTGGTATTTTGCACAGTGGAGTTTAAGAAAAAAGGTGACCACCTTCTCGGTTCAGGTGAGGTGAAGGTTTTTCCCAAATAAAAGAACTTCTTTTTTTTCTTTTCTTTTTTTTTTTTTTTTAATAGTACAGTTTTAATAGTCAAAACTGGAGATAATCTTAGGACACAGAGCTGCAAACAAAGGAAAAGATATTTCAGTCTGGATCAAAAAGCAAATTCACAAGTATCCAAATTAAAACAAGGAACAGCTCAGAGAGGTGGGAGCTCACAGACAGGTACAGATAACAGGCCTTGCTATGGGGTCGGCACCTAAATAACATGCTGACACGGCTTCTAGACCAAAGCTGGCTTGTATGCAAACACGGGTTCATTTTAGAGAACTTCCAACTTGTTTGCAAGACTAAATTTTTAAAGTACTCAGGTATCTAAGGATGCAAATTGAGAATTCAATGAGAGTAAAAGTTGCTGAAAAAAGGAGTAGGAACCTCTTCACACCCTTAAGTCCTAAATACTTTTGGAAATCTGGTTTCATATCAAGTATAAAAATGGCTTTCACCAAAAGTAAGGCTGGTTACTAAGTCCAGAAGGTTCAATTTTTGCCTGAGGATAAAAAAAAAAAAAAAAATCCTCTGTGAATGTTAACACATATTTTCTCCTAATCACTTATAATTCAACCAAATACGGCAGAATTTGTGAAATATATTCCTATAAAAGGACAAGAATAAAGTTCTATTTCTTTGGTTAAAGCTGCTGTTATAAGCGGCATTCCTCACCTATGTTACTTCTTTCTTCATCTACTGTTTATTCACAAATTTTTTACTACTATTATTGAAACATAAGATTTGGAGCAATTCATTCAAAAACTGTTTCATAAATATTAATAAAAAATATTTTATCATCTAACAGTTATTTTCAATATAATTTATTATATTGAATATAATATATTCAATATTCAATATATTCAATATATTTAATATAGTTTAAATACAATTTATTCATAGTTTTGTGTTGTAAATATAGAGTTAAAATTTAATGACTAGTAGTAAAAAAAAAAAGTAGTTTTTCTTGTAATCTCCACATACCTCAGGACAATAAATTGTACTTGAGTGTTAATGTATAAAGATGTAGAGTGTAGATGTACATGATGTGTAGATGACTATGTTTTGAATTATCCTGCATGTGTTTGATCTGCCAAGAGCATCCTGGGAACTAATCAGCACCTGAAAATCTCATAAAAATTAGTGGGTCCAAGTTTTAAGATAGCTGCTCTTGACCAAGGCCCAGTTTATGCTTAGATTTTACAAACCAGTGAAGGTGTGCTGTCAGGCTCCCAGAGAGGAGACTGTAAATACCAGCAAAGTGTGCATTAGCTTAAACTCATTTCTTGAACAGAATAGGAATATGCTTTATTGCAAGTATAACTGCATTGGCACTGTGGCTCTAGCTGCTGTAGATAACTTTTTAAGCTCAGTATCAAGAGAAAAAAATTAAAAGGAAAGAGAAGAAGCAGCGAGTTGCCCACAGCCACGGTGTGATTTAGTAGAGGAGCTAAAGGAAGGTGCTGCAAGCCCTGAGTCCCCTGTGCTGTGAAGGCATCAAAGCAGCAATGGGCAAAGCCCATTTAAACCTCCCACAATGCCCATACACCTGTGCCACCAATTGCTATTATCTAAAGCATCTAGATGTATGGCCCAGATGTGTCGCACAGATGTGTGTCTCATCCCTGCTCTCCCCAAAACCTCACCCATAGCCAGGCGCGCTCCTCCTCTAGCCCAAATGTGCAGAGTGTGAGGGTTGTGCAGCCGAGCTGAGCACAAAGAGGCACCCAGATAGCATTTAAGGAGGAAAACACCAAAGCCCCACAACCTGCCAAGCCATCTCCTTCGCCTGTGCTTTTGGGAGCTCTGGTGGGTTTGACCTCCCAGCATTAGCAATCGGTCCAACAGGGCAACCGGGACGAGGAGAAACAACCCCTTCCCTCTATCACATGGCAAGGAGAGTCCTTAGAGCTCCCTTTGGGCACCTAAATCAGCTCCCCGCCCTTAAAGATTTTATTGTTCGGAAACCCAGCGTTGCTGGGTTGTAGGGGCTCACTGCAGGAAGTAAGGGGGAAAATATCAGAAAAGGTGATTAAAAAGGAGAAAAAAATAGCAATGTCTTGTATCCAAGACCACGTATTTGCACCCCGTTCTGCTAACAAAAGGCACGACGAGCTCGCGCGCGCACGCTCACGCTCATGCTTATTCTAGGCTTTTTCGCCTCATCTGGCAGCCGCTTTCCGGTCCAGCAGACACTAACATCTAATGAGTCAAACTTCCCATTTTCAGACTAATCAGTCGGCTGCACTAATTGCAAATGCAAATATGCAAATTTATATTAATTAATTACTCTGCTAATTAGTTCTGCGGTCTTTTTGGGGTAATAAATCATTGTGCAGTGGAAGGGAAACACGTCCTGTCCCATTTCACTCCACATAAAAATTTAATGTACTCATTGAAGAAAATATATATAAAAAAAAAATCTATTCTGATAGCTCTGCTTCTCCTGATGAGTCCCCTACAGAAAGGTATGGTTGTGAGAAGGCTCTCACATCTTCAGCAAATGCCATCACTAAGGTGCCTGTTAGCAATTTAATTATCACATTATGAGCTCCAGGAAAAGCCAGTTTGCCGTGCTGCAGGCTGCGACTCCAAGCTCTGCCGTTCACACGTTTTGCAGCAAGTGCTGCTTATACATACGGGAAAGACAAGCTGGAGAAAAGCGCTCAGGTTGCTTTACCTGAGCGGCCTGAGAGAGCTCGTGCTCAGATCCCAGGAAGCTGGATCTGCGAAAACCATTACGCTTCAGTCCCGACATCCGGAGAGATCACATCCAGATGGATAGGCAGGAAGAATAAGGAGTAGTTGGAGAAGAGGCTGCTTGCAGAGCCCTTGTCCCCAAGTTGTGCTTCGACTTTGGTGCGTTTCAGCAAGGGTCTTGGGTTCTTCATGCCAGACCACGTCTCATGAGCACCCCTACCTTAAGCTCCGCTCCCCTACCATTGCTGCTCTGCTTCAGCTCACAAAAACATGCAGCTTTTCTTTCCACTACTGCAACCTGAAATTTGGGGTGAGCTTTGGTGATTTGGTGCCACAGTCGCACCTGGAGCTGGGCTTCAGGCAACACTCAAGTGGCACAGCCAACCAGGTGCAGCTCGTAGCGCAGCTCATTCTCCGTCTTTCCCCTTTGAGGAACGAGAAAAACACCCTTCTAGCATAACTAACAACCTGACACCACCTGAGGGGAGAAAAAAATCACCATGCCCTGCCATCACGTGGAGTGAATCAAATGGAGCTAATGGAGCTACACCAATTTCCAGCAATGCCACAGCACTCAGTTTATCATACGTGTATTAGGAATTGATTCTTTTTTGCAAAAAGGGCTTAGAAAAGTATCATGCAAGGTACATCATCTTATCTCTGGCAAGGTAAGTATCTACAAAACCAGTGCTGCTGCTCCCACGGCTCTCAGGTTTCCTTGCCCCACGCTCACTTGTTTTTCACTGCTATATACTAGCATTTCAGTAAACGTGAAAGATTCTCACAGCTTTATCTTGAGAGTTTGGACATGACCAAGTGCAATAATCGATCTAACAGAGACAGGCTGTGAAAACCAGACAAAGAAGTTACGAAAGTCAACAGGGATGCACTTTTTTGTGCCTGACATGTAAAATTACTTCCAAAATAAAAAAAAAAAAAAAAAAAAAAAAAAAAAAAAGGAAAGACATCAGCAAACGTTTTGCTTTATGTTCTAAATTATTGGGTTTAAATTGAAACAATAAACGAGGTTTACAGGTAATTAAATTCCCAGAGCTTTTATTATGCAAGGCTAAACCAGAACTTGAGCTACACATTTTTCTCACAATTTGGAACCCTAGGATAGCCTCTTTTTTGTTCATTTGCTTTTCCCATCCAAACACTGAAATAAAATGCTCTTAAACTGATAATCTCAGGTCCTGTGATTTACGTTTTGGTAAAATAGAGGAAAAAAAAACGAGAAAAGCTAAAGTTGACTGGACAATTTATGAAACAGCCAAAAATAAAATTTGTCTTAAAATCTATGCTGTCTTTGCTTAAAATACTAATGTGCACTAATGGCTTTGCCATTTAACATCATGCAAATTAAAACATATATTTAGAAGCAAACTGCCTTTGTGCTCTTTCTAGATTTGCAGGATCTCAGAGGCACATGGGACCTAATTTGTTTATTGTGCAGTACAATCCACCCCACCTGCCGTGAGTTTTCCCTGGCACTAAGAAAACAGCTTTGTTTAAATCCCTACAAATTTTCAGAGATTAATATGTAAAGATTTTTACAAAACTCCACAGGTAACTCTTTAATAATGAATAACTATGAGGTGGTAATGGAGCTTTGTACTCATTTTCTGTAGCGTTCTTTAAAGAGTTATATTCAAATCATCATTGCATTGGAACAGGAGATATAACTTAAGACATTTGACAAAGTCTCCAGAACCTTTGATCGGTTAGCTTCAATTAGGAAGCTTCAACAGCACAAGTGTCTTTTGCAAATTGCAGCAGGCTCCTTCACGGCAGGCACTGTGAATGAAATTGTCTTTTTTTCCTGCTTTTATTTTTTTGATCTTGTTCATAAAGTAGCTAAGAAAGTTATGCTGATACTTATTTCTGAAGAAAATTATTTTGAATCAGAAGACTTACATATAGTCAGAAAAAAAAAAAAAAGTGATATTAATAAAAATTCCATCATGAGGGTCTTTGTTTATTCCCTTTCAATTACTTCTGGCTGATATTTACTCTCCTGTCAGGGCTGTGAAATTAAGACTTTTCTTAACATATAGGACGGCAAGACCCATTTGGCATCCAAGATGAAACCCAGATGAGCGTTAAGATTGACAGTGTTTTCACCCTTATAATTAGCTATTCACACAAATGGGGTTTTAGTTTGCACTTATGCTTGGAACATGGCACTTCTTCATACAGAGAGCAGCATTCACATGCTAACATTTTCACTTTTGCTTTCTGTTGGCAAGTAATCCAGGGTATTTGCTATTGACTTCTGTTAGTATTTTGCTACATGCAACTCACTATTTATTAGTGCCCTTTTTGAGAGGAGTTTAATATTAGCAAAGCCGGTTTCTTTGCCCTGCTCTGGCAGACGGGTGCTATATGCTGCAGGAGTCATGTTGCTGCTTTCAGGTGAATGCAACCCAAACGCATAGCACCAGGCCACCGCTTTCCAGGGTCCTTTTGGGAGTGTTAAACTCCCCCCTCTATTCCCCAGAGAAGGACTGGTGGCCCAAATACAGCAGGGCACGTAAAATACCGATTTAATTGGCAGACTTGTCTTCGACTGTGCCCTCACTCAGTGATGTCTGGAAGAAGGGTGCAGAAGTAGGAAACCTTATGGCAGCACAGTAGCCGTTGCCAGAAACTCATCAAGGATACTGATGGAGTCTGAACCAGGTCCTGCTCATTCTAATTCAAGGAATAAAAGGCTCAGCGATACAAAGGAAGGAAAAAGGATGGCTAAAACGTAACTGTTTTACTCATCCAAGATGTGATGCATTTGCTCATACATATAAAGAAATTTATAAAGAAAAACAGAATAAAGCATCCTAAATGGACTGCGCTCCATAGGTACTTAGGCAGGAGAACTCCCTGCCACAAGAAGCAGCATCCAGAAATGTATGTTTGCAGAAAGGAATTGATATTCACATCAGAGTTACCATAATTAATTACAATAACATTTTTGGGTCATGCTTCAGGGCTCACAGAACTCAGTAACTGTTAGAGAACGGGCTGAGACTTAACAAGGGGAATCTCTTTTTAACCTTCACGTGCGCTTATTAGAGGTCTCCTGCTTTGGCAGCGACTATTGCCGGAAACCAGGTATCACCTGAGACAGATCTTAGGTCTAAACAAATAGATAATTCCTCTGCTCTTGGCAGTGGGCTATATCTGTACATAGTCTTGCTTTTTATGTGGATGGATGGCTTTTGGCAGTTGATTTATTTTCTTTGCTGTTTTTTTTTTTTTGTTGTTGTTATAAGGCCAGAATAGAAAGAGGGAGAAAAAGGTAACGAAAACCTGAACACTTGAGCAAAGAAGGTACCGTAACACACAAGGCCTTTTGTGCCTATCTGAAATTAATTAATATTGTTAATCTCTTCAGAAACAATAGCTTCCACAACAGACAAGAGGACAGCTTACAGGCTAGATTAAAATGAAGATTACATATAAAATCACTGGGGGAAAAAAAAAAGAGAGAGAGTGAGAACAGACTAATGGTGGAGAAAAGGCGCAGAGAAGCCCTAAAGGCAAACAGAATGAATAAGTATGGTAAATGCGAACCACCTAAGCAAAAAATAAAAATAACGATTGGGGAAACAGCAGTAAAATGGCAAAACCATTTGTCTATACTGAGGCTCCCTGACCGCAGCTCTCTGCCTGCAGGCGCTCCCGGAGAGGGACGCCTTCTCACCCAAGTGGTGAAATACCCGGCGAAGCAAACCAAGGCTGCTCTTTGTCTGCCTTAAAAGAGCCCTTAAACAGGACGGATTCCTCACTCTTTTCCCACATTGCTGCAACAAGGAGTTGCGTGTGGGGTGGGACACAATGGGGAAGGGGGGATTCTCCTGGGGCCCTGTGGTGATGGGAGCCTGGGAAGCCCAGGACGGAGCAGCAGCTTGTGCAGGTGATGGGGCATGGGGCAGGAGTTGTAGGCACCACACTAGTATAAGACATGTCATTGCACTCAATTTTGGCTCCCAGCAGTGATATAAAGCTTCAGCACCAGGGACTTCCAGCAGGGCAGGCACAGAGCTCCTGGCGGTAAAAATATCTGCAATGTTTGATTGTATTTAGAAATGCTTCGCCCACCTTTGTTGGTGGATACTTCACTGTATTACAGTGCAGAAGGAATGATGCTGTTATGTGGTAAGTTGAAAAAGTAGTCATGCTTGAAGGGGACCTGGAACTAGCTACAGCTAAACCAAAATCAGAATGTCCTCGCAGTGAGTTATTCCAAAATTTCAGAGTTTGTCTTCAGTCCCAACTGTGATGAAATGTTGCAACATCTAGTTGATATGTTCCCTTAGGGTATTTTCAACTGAAAAAAATACATTTAAATCTCAGAAACCGAACTTTTTCAGCTTGGATATATGAAGTGGAAAACAACAGCTCATTGCCAGGCACATGAGACATGAAAATGAGTATTTATACAATGATACTTTGCCTCATGGAAGTTTTGCTCTGGTGCAGGTTATTCCTGGAAAGGCAAAGCTTCCTAGGGCACAAACCTTGAGCACAAGGAGAGGCTGAGGGCTCGCTCAGAGACAAGGATGCCCTGCACCATGGAAGATGTGGTATGGCCAGAGAACAAGACCCATAAAAAAAGGGGGCCCACACACAGGTCCTGTGAGCTGGTGCATCTTCACAGGGCAAGACATAACTGACGAGGAAGTGCACATTCCAGCTCAAAACAAAAAGTATTCCAGCTGGGATTCACTGACCTCACAATTAACTGGTTTGGGTGTTCTGAGCAGAGAATCGGCAAAATGTTCCCATGAAAAATTCTGATTTGGGAGAGCTGCTTTTTCATGAGAAAGCCATTCCGGCAAAGTATTTCCAGGCAGCTCGAGTGCAGAACTCCAGTGCAGTGATTTACAGCAGAGTCCTTCCTGACAAGGACCAAGCCTTGCTGCTGCCCTTAGCACCACTGTACTTGCAAGCATATGTCTGAACAAAACCCAAATACTAGCAAGGTGAAGGGTCTCTAAGATTAAGTGCCAAAGATCTTAAGCTACGACATCCCATATGCAGACGGGGACATAGGTTGCAGCAGCCTGAGACAACAGGAGTCTCTCCTTGGTCCCTAATGGGAAAATCCTTAGAAAACGGGGCCTAAAGCATTTGAAGTAAACTTTTGGTGAGGTTTTAAATACCATAATGGTTTCAAGATGGCTTGAGCATGTTGCCTATGAAGTGTAGACAGCTCCAAAGCCAAGCCTTGAAATAAATGTATTAGTTAAAGAAAAAGAAAAGAAATCCCACAGATAACAAAAAGCTCTAAAAAAAATCAACTAGGCTTCTGGGGATTTTCTTGCATGTTTAAAAATATTTGCTTTGGGGAAAATTTCAATTTTTCCTACATTAATACTAATTTTAGTTCTTTTAATTTCTCAATTAATTACAGCTCTAGCATACGGAGCTGAGAGAAAAGGATTTTATATGCAATTTATTAATTCCTAATCACTGACCAGCTTACATAAAAATAGAATTAAGATGCTTGTTTGCAGTTAACTCATTTTCCCCAGTACACTTCTTTTACCATATCTTAACTATTTTCTTTCTTAGAATTTTCTTACCCAGTATGAAATTTTAGCTGTGTGCAGTAACATGATAGGAACTATGTAGGCTAAGTTTGTAGCTGAATGTTGACTCCTTTGTCTTATATAAAGTATGTAAATTCACACCTTTTTTTTTCTGCAATACCCAAGACACATAGATGTGTCATTTTCTATGATAGCTTTATATAAACAGAGATTAAATAAAGCATTAACGTGCAAGATGCCATTTGAACAAGGCAAAGGTTCTTTGACTATACCCTTATAAGTTCCAATTTAAACATCTGACTGCTTGGAGGCTGAACTATAGGTTTCGGTGCAATAGAAGAGGCTACGCATTCAGGTCTGTGGGGATTCTGGGAGACTGGATTAACAGTGCTGTGAATAGAGAAATACTGAAGCTAGATCAGGCTGGGGAGTAGCACAAAAAATATTTAAGGCAGAGATAACCACATACTCCATAGTCCCCTGCCTTTCTTTTCTCCTCCTACCCCCCTAGCCTATCCTCTTTTAGTTCGCACCACCATTACCCCAGATAAATAAGGATCAGTAACATCACTCTTGCCTCAGTCTATCACCGGTAAGAGATTTCAGGAGGTAATTTGGCCCAGCTGGAGAAAACATCAAAGTGGAAAATGCACTTGTACATAGGAGACGTTATGTTTGCGCCTGGAATTTGCACACATCAGGCTATCGCAGGCTTCTCCAGCCACCTGTGCACTCTTCCTTTTTCCTAATTGCTTGTGCATATAAATTGGGCTCCGCGTGCGCGGAGATGGTGCCCAGGCAATTCACAGGATTCTTCACCGCATCCACCTTTGGGAAGTTGTCCCTTATGGTTTCAGTCAGGAACAGATGTTTTTAAATACGCCGTTCAAAGAGAAGTTTCTTATTTTCCTTTGAGGCTGAAAAATATAACTGTGTTTTGTTCCACGGCATCCTCATCACCTACAAGGCAGGGTTACACAGATGGGAAGGGTGCGTGTGCTCGTGGGTTAGATGGGGAGACCAAAACTTGCTGAGTTCTCAGTTACATCTCTGATTCACCGTGTGAACCTGAGCGATAAATTCACTGGTAGGAGCCGGCTGAACGAGCGGGCTCGGAGCCTCCATCGCACTCTTTACAGCGCCGTGAGATCTTCCTTTGCCGTGCGCTGTAAGAAACGCAAACTAACCTTAACAGCAGCAAAAGTAAAAGTGGAGTGGATTTCTATTTGCACATTGCTGATAAAGATTCCCAAGTGCTTTAAGGAAAGTGTCTTCTCAAGCCATTAATCAGATTTTGCTGCTTTAATAGCAGCGTGCGAAAAAGTACTTTTTTTTTTTTTTTTTTGGAAATGCTACAATCGTGCATAAACAGTTGTTAACTTTGCCTCACCGTCTCCATGGATTAAACACTCCCTAAGTACACATTGACAGCACAGATCGTTATGGTTATGGACCCTTAACATTTAGAATGGGAGGGGAGGGAGGTGGCATGTGTGTGTATTCATCTCTTTGCTCCCTCTCTACCACAAACTATAAGGTTTAATAGCGATTAACACTAGACCACAGCACTTCTAAATTAACGATAGCCCTGCCAATTCTAATTGGTATTCTAATTAGTCTGACAATTCTACTAATTAAGAACATTAAACTTTTTAACAAAGGCTATCTTTTTGTGTTGTGTTTGGCATAATGGAGTTGGGGGTATAGGGGAGTCTGAACTGCTACTTCAGAGAATTGCTGATGATTAAAGAAAAAAAAATCGGGGGGAGCATGTAGAAACATTTATGTCCGGGAGCAAAATACGAATAGGCTATCTGAATTTTATGATATATTAAACGATAGGGAAACTGATTAATAAAGTGAAAATTGCACATCCAGAATACACAGCTGAAAGAGCTTTGTCTGTTGGAAACACTGATTTAGCTCAGGTGCTATACGGATTCCAGTGCAGTAGACTAAAGCTTCGACTTCCCTTTGTTTGGGAAAAGCTTATGTTTCTAAAATTGCTTTTCTTCAGATACGAAACAAATTCAGAGAAAGAAAAAAGAAATAGAGTTCCACAGTGCAAAACTTCCAGTAAATATTTGTTCATTGTCAATTGAAATGTCTCATTTGGGGGGGAAAAAAAAAAAAAAAGAAAAAAGAAAAAAAGTCTGGTTCTGATTTTATATATTATATGTGATTTTGAAAAGATGTATTCTTTTGAGTGCTTTTGAAATGAAATCAAGACCTTACTTAGGAGCTAAGTGTCTTTTTCTCAGAATGAAATTTCATTAGAATTCACCTACCAAAAAGTTTTATGCTGAAAAGAATATGCGATTTGCTGAAAGAAAACACCTTCCATTTCACTTCAGGTTTCCAGGTCAAACTGTAAATATCTCATTCCTAACCAAGATTTTTGTTTCTATGCGAGTCGGAGCATTCGCGCAGAGCCTTTGCAGAAAGCGCACTGACGTTAGCTGTTGCCGCAAGAAACAAATGAGTAACATATTAAAGTGAAAGCAATGGTTAACAGCGCTTCACTATTTATTGCAAGGGCCTCATCAACCTAAATCACAGGGATTTTATTGCGCCAACACCTCGAAGTGGAGGAACAGTGCAGGAACTCTGAACCTCTCGGGATTTGGCCCCTCAGCTACAAAGACCGGGGTCTAAAACATGGTTTATCTCACTGATTATGCCACCAATTTGCTGTTGCCGTGCCTGTATTTACACTGTTCTAGGGCTTAGAGATACAGAGACAGCTATTCCCGTCACCATCTGTTGGTGACAGTAAATGTTCTCCACATGGCTGTCTTCAAAATTCATAGCAAAATACCCTTTTGAGATAAATTTTACCTAGACGGCTTTACATAGCAAGATGCTTTACAAACCCAAAAGTAGAACGCAGAATATTGGTTGCCTCTCTAGACAGGAAGTGCACAGCAAATTGCAGCCCAAGACATGCATAAAAGTCTCGAACACAACAAGGAGGCCCAAAATATAGAGTGCATTATTCAGAAAGCATCTCCTGGAATACGTTGCAAAGTATATATTTTTCCCTCCTCGTCACGTTTCTGTAAAAGCAAATCAAAGTGAAAAACGCGCTTCTCCAAACAGAGCAAATTAATTAAAGACAATCACAAAGAAACCAAGATAAAGCCTGACACACACCAGCTGATACTAACAATACCATAGCAAAAAAAAAGAAAAAGAAAAAAAAGAGAAAAGGAAAAAAGTATCCTAATCTGCACAGATACATACCTATCCACTACAGTTTCTGCTGGCCACTGATAGTGTTAACAATTATTTCGCAAACTGTGTCCTGTACAACCTTTTCCCAGTACTTTCAAAGTCAAGCCCCCAGTAAGCCCAGGTAGAACAGGTAGAAAGTCACCTTCTATGGCAATTAGCACACCAGAGAGGAGAGGAAAGCAGGCCTGGGGCTCAGCAGGCCAAGCTCCCTTCTTGGAAAAGGGAATGTGGCCAAAAAGAAGGGCTTTTTGCCAAACTTCTGGGTGCGTTCTGGCATGCTTGCTTTAAAACTATTCAGGGATTCGAACCAGTTTAAGCCAGCCCAAGGACCGAAATGAAAACCCCGAAAGATCCCCCTTGATCCCCTCTGCACTTGGCGCAGGGCGAGGCCCCGTGGCCGGGCAGTTGCCCTGCCACGATGTGCTCAGGTCTCTTGCAGGAAACACCAATTTGCATGGTGGCTGCTGCAAGAAGAAACTCGGAAAACAGGGGCTTGCAAAACTTCTTAGATCTTACACAGGCACAGCGTAAAAAGATGCAGTTTTCTGAGACTACCATTTCCTTCAGCCTGTTGTATTTTAATTAACCTCCCCTCTCTTTATAACAGCATGCAACTGCATGTTGATTTTGGCCAATTTTACCGACTGTTGTTAGACAATGCCATTTCCTAGAGAAAGACCACAGATCTTATCCCAAACCATGTACACATGACAAATAAAAACCCTTTCTGGAAATCTGGTGAAAAAGACCTTTAAAGGGATTTTTGCAAGGGTGAGAAGCATTAGGTACTTAGAGGTAGATCTGTAGCTATAAGAAGGAACTCATTCATCACTGGAAAAAAGTGCTCTTTAAACACCAAGTAGGCAACTTTTTTTTGAGAAAATTTACTACCTCCCAGCATGAATTCAACACCATTTCACAGATGAGCTGGAACTGGCTGTACCTTTCACTTTCTCAGAAGTGGATCGAATCTAGAAAAGAGCTTTTTTTTTTTTTTTTTTTTAAAGACATTCTACTTTTTGTCATATTTTGTCACCTGATCTCTCATCTGGGCAAAATAGCTTCCACTTTCTGCTGTGACAGACAGAAACGTTTTATATTTTGGGGCAAAATACAATGGTCAAGATCCTTTATAGCATCCATCCCCCACTGCCTTCAAATCAGTGAAGATTTGTGGAGTTTCCTGCAATAACAAGGAGCAGCCAGGCTAGAGGATTCAGTGACTGCACACTTCATCTGATCCTTTCCTTAAAAATAAATTCTGGAGTGTTTAATCAAATAGACATCTGGTTCTTGAATACTCCTAATGCTTGTACTGGGCATTTTAAATTAGTGGGAATGAGTTGCTTACGTACACTTAAGGATCTGTGCTGTAATATCCTTGTACCTCTCTCTTCCCTCCATAAAGTAATATTTTGTGGCTCCATAGGAATGTTATAAAGATAAAAATTTATTTCTGATACTGGCTTGTAGATGGATGGTTGGTGGGGAGGGTTTTCTTTTTTTCTTTTTTTTTTTTTTTTTAAGTTGGAGTTATCTTTCTTTCTGGTAAGGAAATCTCTCTAGTAAAGAGATCTTTAAATACATGTGGTATCACATGCTGCATTTGCTCGCTGGCAAATGCTGGGAGCAGTCAAAAGCGTCATGCATATGTGGGAAACATGAGTGAGGCTATAGTTCATAAGCAGGTTTGGGATACCAGATCCAACAGGTTTCTTGTCTTTTGGATGAAAACTTTACTTATCTTCATCTGAAGAGTATCTCAGGAAGAGCCTTGGACAAGAAGGTCATGAATTCAGGTAATGAAAGGCAAAACAAAAGGAGTAGAGATTCCATTATAGTAAGTAAACCTGAGCCTTTGAGTCCCTAGTTAAAATTACTTTATATATATATATATATGTATATATACATATACTGTGTATATATGTATATGGGGTTTCATAGGCAACTGTAGATCTAGCATTTCTTACTCACAGACACTCAACTTCTCAACTTTAATAATGTGCTTTTAAAATTGGTTTAAAATTATTGTTATTTCTGAGGTCTTTCTTTTTTTTTTTTTTTTCTAAGGTGTTCAGATATTATTTCAGCATGCTGCTAAAATTTGCCTGAGGAGTGCAACCAAAGAAAGGAAATGATGATCCTTAAGAGCTTGCAGCTCACTTGAACCTGGGTAAAATTTCATAGGGGTAAAGAAAAGTCATTTCTCTAGCCTGAGGGCTTTCTCCCTGCTGAGTTTCAAAGGTCTGCTGCAAATTATGGAAATGTCAGAGTTTCTCCAAAAAGTTTGCAAGGATCTTGCACGAAGTTCCCCTTACAAAACCTCCTGTAATTTCCTAGGAGGGAACTGTCCACCAGAAGCTTTTATTATTTTTAGGTTTTGCTTTGCGCTCCTGTCAAGCCAGCGTTAATTTAACTTCTCTCTCTCCTCGTGTCTCGCATTTAATTTAGAGCCTGCTGCGCAGTCCTAGACAAACTGCTCATCTCAGCATGTGTTTTCCGCGAAGCCGCCCCACTCCTCGCGCAGATCTCCCACGGCTTCCAAGAGGGGCTCTGGCCCCAGCACAGCTCAGGATTTAGAGTTTAGCGCGTAATCCTCTCACAGGGAACAGGCTCCAGGAAAGGAGGAAAAGCATGGGGAAAATCCCCACGGAGGGTCTGGGAAGAATTTCCCGTTAGACGCCTCTTGGAGGGAATTGTGGAAGGGAGAAGAAAGCAGCCTGTTTTGCCAGAAAGTAGTACCCCACGTTTCTGAAGGAAACCATCTCAAAATGGGAACATTGAAGGAACGTGCCTGGAAATCCCCATAGACCCCAGGAGAAGAAAGAGAGACCACAAGCGGCAGAGCTAACTAGCTGTTTGACAGGGATTGCTGCTGAAGAGAGGCCCTGCTCAGCAACGTCAGGACGAGTCCCACAGCCACGTGTCCGTGCTGGGCTCCTCACAAGGCTGCGGGACTTAGCTGATTTCAGAGCATCGTCTAGGTAGAGCAGCAGACAGTGAGACAACCCCAGTCACTGAGCGTGAATGAAAAAAAAAAAAAAAGCACAGTTCTGAGACATATCAGAGGGTTGCTTTACCCCCCAAAGTGACGGGAATGCTCTTAGCCCCCTGCAGTTGCAAGATTTAACACAGCTGGTCTGACTAGAAGTTTTTCCCAAGGGAAAACAGGTACCTTAAATCCCATGTTGCCGCAAGGTATGTATTACCTATTAATCTGACATCAAAACTTCAGGTCTGTGCTGTGCCATCACTTCTCTAGGTGGAATGCGATCAGATTAATGCAAGTTTGGCTCATTTTTTTTTTTAAGTGCATCTTTCTTTATATTATTTGGTCCTACTCTCCATTCATGGTAGTGTAAGCAGGAGTCGCTCAAAATTAAGAGGATTATGCCAAATGTATGTCATATCTAAATCAGAGCCATTTTATTCATGTGCTTCAGTAATCTTAGAGCAATTTCTGGTCACAAACGTGTTTTTGGTTAGCCATATTCAATTAGTATTAGAGTCCATTTTCAGATTCTAAATTCATGTTTTACTCAAGTGACTCCCATTAAAATGGAGTAACTAACCCCTCTGCAGCTCTTTCATATTTGTCCCTAACAGCCTATTCAAAACATAAAACTAAGGATGTCTGATTAGAGCAAAAACTACGTCCTCATTACAGGGGGCTTAGACAGTGCAAAGCACATTCATGATATCTCCCAGCTTTAGCAGCTGGGTTAAAATCACATTTTCAGACTGAACCGAATCCTCTTGAACTAATGCAGGTTAGTTCTCCAGTTCCAGGGGGTCCTTATTAGCATCTTCTTTAATCTCCCTTGGGAGGCGGATACATATCCCTGTACATCTCCACCGCAATGTTGGGAGAAGGGCTAAGTCCGTTTCGTAGGAACGGCTGCTCCCAATTGGAAAGAGCTCCAGAGGCTACGCCAGCATACTGGGCACACGGAGAGGTAGGAAAGGCTGGTGGTCCCTGAAGGGATGCCCATTGCCCCTCCTGCAGCCCTACGGGGCCCCAAAAGCATCTGGGATAGCACAGCAGTCCCACACTGTCTCCTCGGCCACCGCTGGTCCTCCCCAGCAGGACCAGGTGCTGCCTCCACAGGTAGCCCCAGTTGGCCAAAGCACGGACCTCACCGGGGACTGCGGTCTCCCAGCCCAAGGCTCCATCGATCAGCTTCAAGCTGCCTTCTTTTGGCAAAGACAAAGCAAAAAAATCTCCTCCGAGTTCTCTCCCCGCACTTCTATCTCTTGCCATGCCACGGTGCCTCACTCCTACCTAGGCATGACCCAGACTACAACACAGCCAACCGCATGAGCAATGGTGTCGGATACAGGCCCTGAGCAAGCATCACCGAGACACCCTCTAGTACTGAGGTGGTTCCCCTGTCACACTGCGATTGGGAATTATAGACCAGGGAAGGTGGGAGAGCACCATGGAGCAGGGGAGAGAAAAAAAAAAAAAAAAAGAGAGAATATTTCCCTGAAGATCTGATTAAAGTGTATTGAAGTTGTTGGAAGGACTCCCTTCTGATTTCCGTGCGGTTTGGGTCAGTCCCCTGGATGCACTGTGGATATTCAGCAGTCCTTTGAGCTCCGTATTATTTCAGTGAATCTATTAATGCTTAGCTGTGCTTAATGTACTTTAATAACATTGCGCTTGAAACACAGGCATCGTTATAATTTGGAACTACACGGTTTGGACACAAGCAAAAAATGTGCAGTATGTATTCAGTAGTACATTTGGTTGCGTGGAGCCATTCTATAGAATGCATTTAATTCTGTGTTTTGTGTATTATTCTTAACATGCATTCACAGTAGACAGCAAAGCAGCAGTTATGAGGTATGCTGTGAATGCATATTAACAGCAGTACACATTTGCATATCATGGATCCATAATACAAAATGCGTAGTAAAAATCCTTATGAAAAGTTATTATGCATGCACAGTGGAGGCTTTTTAAACCTTGATATCTCAGCTATTTTGTTTCTCCACTATTTATTTGAAAATACTAAAAAGGTCAAATGATGGATTAAGAATCTGCAAAAATGTAATGTTACTACTACAGAGGGAATCCTTCA
>JAYECN010472174.1:0-17598 GCA_035222435.1 Microcambeva ribeirae | reverse complement strand
AAAAAAAAAAAAAAAAAAAAAAAAAAAAAAAAAAAAAAAAAAAAAAAAAAAATCAGAAAACAAGAGAAGATATTCTTTTGGGGGTGGGGGAAATTTACTGTGTTTGACTCCCTAAGAAAACATCATTATTTTTAATTAAAAAGGCAGGGCTTCACACACTACTCTATGCTGCTAGATCTCACTTGCAAACCCATGCTGAGATGCTCTTTTGTTCTGACATTACATTATTTAGATTATATTTAATTTGACAGATGAAGTCATTGAAAATTATCACTTACATTTGAGTGTTGAAATCTTGTGTTGGATCAAGAGGGGAGTAGTCAAATATTCTTGGAAGGTTTCCCACATACCTGGACAGGAAGAACAAAGAAGAAACATTCAGATATCACAGTGAGATTTACTCAGAGATACCCTAAGAGATATTGCAGTGATATTTCAGCAAACTCCCCGTGTGCTGTCAAGTCAAGCTTTACGTCATGGCTATGACTTGATCTACTGTAGTGAGTGCTTCTATCATGCAAAAATGCTACTAAAGCAGCCAGAATGTGGATGTTTAAGTTTTGCTTATTTGCTTCTAGCCAGAGGGAAAGCAAATGCCCTGTTACTCATCTAGCATTTAAATTCTACTCCGAGATCCAATCTACTCTCTCAGTTTTTGATTTCTAAACATTTCTCCACCTCAAAAGGGATTACTAGATAACAAACTTACTTTTAGCAGCTTCCATTCCAATGCATGTTATTTACCATAAGTAAGCCTCTTAGCATCTTCATGAAATAATTACAGGTTGGTGAAAAGCAGAGATGATAAAAAGTTTTGCTCAAAATCACAGAACTGAGCTGAGAATTAAGCTACTTCTCAATCCTAACTAACTTTGTCAACTAAATTCCAAATCTACATCAGGACCAAAATACAAAGTAAAGCACATATTGAGCAACTTCTTGAGAGAAATGAAGGCTATGCCTTCAGCAGCACCGAATCACATATTATGTCAGCCAGCTTGCTGAAAAGCAAGGCCTTTAATAGTCCTCTTTGTCCGAGCTTTGCTTCATTTCAGCACAACAGGCTAGGTAAGCACAACCAGGTGGAAAGAAGGTATCCAAGTTCTATTGGATCCTTCTTTCATGAAAGATCTTCCCCTCACTGTATTGAGTAAGTGCTCGAGGCCACTCCAAGGGCCACACCATGGTAAGTCACCTCCCTTAGTAAAGTCCATCTTGATGTGTTTTTGTTTTTTGTTTTTTTTTTTTTTTTCTCCAAAATGCAGACATACAGCGAGTCTACAGGTTGTGCTCCATACAGCTAACAAAATACACAAAACCAGTTTTCTACCTCTTCTTTTCCAGAAGGCAATTGGAACATGAAAACCTGGCAGGCTTTCCAAGATATGAAAGTGTTACTTCCAGGGCAAATATTATTTTGTTGTGAAATAAGAGAACACTGAGTTTTTATTGCAAATCATAGACTGGCCTTCATGAAAAAAGCTTCTCTCATTGAAGTGATGAGTGTTCAGCTTTGATGGACAAGAACATTTTCTTCTGTTGTGTTTCTGATCAATGATGGGCAGACACAAGCAGAAATGCTTTTAATCTTTTTCTCTTTTAATTATTCAGCAGAAGAATATGCTCACACTCCCTTCTTATGAAATTAGATTTTTTTAAAAATAAAAATTACAATCAAAAAATACCTCTAGCTTGTATACTATCCCCTTCTTAACTATATTGGTACACAAAAAGTGCATTATTTTACATTAGCATGAATCAATATTAACATGGTTGCACCAATACAGTGTGTTTTCATAAGTGACATTGCAGAAATAGAATTGCTATTCCTGCAGCTATATGAAGGCATAAGCCAGTCGGAAAAAAATAAACACCACCACAACTACAACACTATCTGATGGGATACTGTGATTTGATCTATAAATAAAAAAACAGGGATGGGGCAATTAAGTTTGCAAGGTGACAAATGACTTCCCACCACTGAAACCACAGCAAATTTTGATTTCCAAGGCAAACAGGGTTTCAGGCTCTAACCTTTTCCAAAACAGAACAAGACAATCACTGCTTCCAAAAGGCCATGGAACTGGCTGGGATAAACCTGTTTGCAGGTCTCTAAATACCATTTTGCTTAGACAAACAGAGACTGGGGAATCAGCAGCTGGTATCAAAGCTGGCTTGAAACTACTTACGCTCGCTGGAACTCTGGGATGCTGAAAATGGTTTGCATGACAGCATTGAGGTAGCAGCTATTTCCAAGGTTCTTCATGCCAGTATATCCTGGGCCATACATGGGCTTGAGCTTCACACCAGCTTCCTGAATTACTTCCCACTCGGAGACTCTTGGTTTGATGTCATTATCTCTTAGCCCATTCTCTGTCTGAAAGCAACAAGAATGTCCTCTTAAAGAAAGGAAAGAGCACACACCTTCAGCCATAATTATGATGATGCTATTATTGTTAGTACCAACTTTGTGGTCTATGTTCTATAAAAGAAGAGCCAAATGAATAGGAAAAGGGAAGTAAATCCTTCATGTAGGGGAGGAGATCAGCAGCAGAACACTGGCGGTTTTATCTTCTAGATTGTCCTGTCTGTGCAATTAGCTCTTCACTTCAGAGCACTGTCTGAGTCTTTCTAGTTGCGACCTCAGTTCCTGCTGGGAGATCCTTTTCTCTCAAGGTTGCAAGCTCAAACCTCAGCATTAAAAACACTTCATTTCTTCAGGTTTTGTATTCTATTTGTAATGGCTAGGAGTAGCTGTTCCTCCAGAAAATGGTCTGAGCAAATGAAACAAGTGAAAGCTGTAGACACAAGAACTCTTCCCTTCATTCACATGAGAAAGGACAAATTTACGATGCTCAAGTTTCTCCCGTTCAAAGCTCAGCCTTCAGCTTGTATGTACACAGCTTGTTGGTACAGGGCACTAGCCTGTCACTTACTGCTACCACTACTCCACCACCTCACTAACAATTTTACAACCTGGTCTGAAGGTAGGAGGCGAGGACCTTGCTATAGAGAAGTGATTAGGTCCTGATTCTAACTTCACCTCTGCGGACATGGCAACAAAGTTTTTAGTCTCACTCAGTAAAGCAGGTTTTCCAGAGGCAATCCTGGCTATAAGAAATTTTTTATTCATGGTATTTTCAAGAAAATGAATATACAAAAGTACTATTTATTAGTACCATGAATGCTTTTTGAAATGCAGCTTACCTCTTCTCTATTATTTTACAGTTTATTGTTAGTTTTCTTTTGGGTTGGAAAAAGAAACAGACTAAACCAATTGAATAAGCTTATTCATTTTTAGTAATTTTCATGTTTTGGTTCTCAGGTAGTCCTACTGGCCTATGTGCTCGAGTAAAATAAAAAATAAATAAAAACACCTGCCTCAATACTATACTCCATCCAGACTTCCTTGATCATTTCAACAAAATTGCAATCAGCATCCGCTGAGACACAGACTGGCAAAAGGACATCTCCACCAATACAGACCAGCAACAAGTTGAGCTCTGTTTGCAACGAATAGGATCCTATTTGCCCAAGTCCCTTTCCGCTGATAGTTCACATTGCTTTCTAGACTGAGAGAGATTATGTATTTTGGAGGTTTGTAGATTTATTAACATTTAGACTTAATATTCAAATTTATAGCTTGATATAAATAACCTGGTAATCATGTTTTTTTTTTTTTTTTTATCCATTACTTAGCTTATTTTTGTTTAAGACTTTTTCTATTTACACATGCAATACACTTTCTTCTATTAACTGTATCACTCAGTAATCTAATATTTTAAATGCTCTTCTCAAACTGAATGAATTCTCCCATCTTTGAAAAAAAATGGTACATGACATACTGTAAGTGAAGCATGCAAACTACAGACTGCAGACTCTTTTTGGAAGGGAATTTTCAGATTTGGAGTTTAGGATTCACTTTGTATCCAGGCAAAGAGAATAAAATATGGACAGGCTGCCAGAACTCTTTATAAAACTAAATACCAGCATACCAGTCTCTAGTAATCACACAGATATAAGCTACAGGTACTACCTTTCTACTGTCCCCGTCCCCCCAGCTAGAAGAGTAAACAGCAATCTAAATAAAAGATGGATCTCCTACCACTTGCATCTGCAGCATATCAATCCCAAAGTGTGCCAAATGTTTTGCTATATGTGGATCTAAAACCGGCTCCTCTTCATCAAAGGAATAGACATCTACAAAAGCAAAGAAAAGCAGATGACAACTTGCATCGAACGTTATCCCTCATCTTTGATAACTACCATAGCATTCTCAGTACAAGAGCACCTATAAAGTGTTTTACTCAGTCTCTAGGTTTGGTTAGGATCTACAGAAAAAAAAGCACACACACAGACTCACAGAGCTTGGTAAACACCTTAAATTTTCCACACCTGAACCACTCTCCTTAAAAGGAATTGTATCTTCTCATAGTATTAAAACCTAAACCTAAAAATACTTGTAATTATTACAGTATTTTTTTTCCCCAAAACAAGTAGGGCAAGCAAGGAACAGTGCCCACAGTGCTCTCAGATATGCAGCCACTCCACATTTTGAACACAGCAATAAGAAGTTCTGAGTTGTTATGGAGCTATCAGATACACGCTGACACATTAAAACTGTTGGTATATGAAGCCAACTGACTACTGCCAATGGTATTTTAATTGCTATCACAGCTCAAGGAATCCTCTTATGCCCTTTTCCTGTGGAGATGCAGAAAGAATTGAGCAATGCCTGCAAATTCAAGTGACAGATTCTTTATCAGAAATAAGTTGGATATGGAAGATTGGTCTCACTGAGAGGTCAGTTTGGCGACAGTGGTCTCTTAATTTATTGCACAGGAGATCTGGGTTTCAGTTCTACCTATATCATACATCCTTTTGGCCTTGCGCAAACTCACAAAAGAGATTTGGCAAGGCGTAGTTCAAACTGCAGAGAGTAGTAGTATATCTAGCAATAATGTTTTCCTTAGGAAACCAAGTTTAATAAATCCAACAGAAGCAAAAAAAAAAAAAAATCTCATTTTTAGTTTTAACCAAGCAAGTCCCATCATGAGGCTGAGTCCTGAGCAGTTTTTGCCTTCCTGAGCAAATAACAGCTGGAGGAATCTTGTGTGTACACAAGGGATAAGACCTGAATAGGTCTTCCATCATCTCTTTTCTTTGCCCTCTTCCTCTGTAGTGTACAAGCACACTGCCCCTGCTCTCATTTCCCTCATACCAAAAGCCAGAGTCCCCTACCAGGGCAGTCTACCTGCACTCTTCCCAGCCTCTGTGAGCCAATGCTCACAGAGCATTGCATTGTAACCCTGCCCATAAGCTGAGTCCAAGCTCAACAGAGAAACCTGAGCCAGAAAAGAAGGATTAATAAACTGGGGAGAAGAATGTTATGAAAAACGTTCAATCTCTCAAAGGCAGAAATGGTGCTCATGACTCACACTGCCAGCTGCTGCAGAGCCCTCATTCCCTCTCGAAACCATGTCCTGGGTGACCTGCCTGGCACGTACATCTGGAATGCCACTGTGCGGCAGCAAGTGTTCCCAGAAGACACAACAGGTCACCCATACACAAGGGCTCACAACATTCCCATAGTCTTCTGACGAGGTCACTGTATGGCCAAAAAAACCCTGTAAAGTTCAAACACCTCTCAGAGTGAGGCGACACATCAGCTGCTCGTGGGTGGCTGCCTTCAACACGGAAGCTTGAATCTTACTCTTCCTTAGCTCTGGCAACTAAACAGGGAGGGCAACTATCTGGGTCTGCTGACCCAGAGCAGCAGAAATGGAACACAAGACAAATCAAGCCCTGCTTTGTGTGGATAACTTCATGAGAGAGAGAGAATTCACCTATTTAAAAAAATCAGAGATCAACTAATTAAAGCTGGAATATAAGTGCTCCAATACAGACTCTGGTAGATACAGAATGTAAACAGGTCAACAAATGTAATGAACAAATCCTGGTATCATTCATGTGAGAAAAGGAAGGAGGAAAATAGGAAAAGAAGAAAAAAAAAAAGAAAAAGAAAAATCTGAATTGGATGCCACACAACGTTACCTGTACATCTGTACATACTTTTCTTCTAGAGCTTAAGTTTTATGCCTATTCTGGCTGTACAGACATCACTTAATTCCACTTAAATTGAGAGGCAAAGGTAAGACTGTGCCTTAAGAGATAAGCTCCCCAGGATCCTCCAGAGAAGGATCTGACAATTGCATCAACTGGCACACAAAGCAACTGGTTCAAGTATCTGTTCAATAGGACCTCCTACTTCCAGCAATTGATCTATTCTTCAGTCCTCAAACAAGTTTCAGACACATCACCTCAAAAGAATTTGAAAAGAAACCTGGTGACATTGTCAGGAGCTAACAGGGTAGCAGAAAGCACTCAGAGAGGTATGCAACTTTTCTGACTCTTCTGTGCATCTCTGAGACCCCAGACTGGAACCTACAAGCTTGGTTCAGTTTCTGAGCTGGTTCCAGATCTATTTGTTGACAAAAGGCTAAAAAAAATGGGGCTAATGTCCCAGAAATCTTTCACAGTTTATACAACATAGATGCAGAGGGCCTATGCCTCTGCTTGCTCTGCACATAAGTAGTGTAGGAATAAGTGGAGTATTGCAAATACCTCTCTCCTCCTCAGTGGCACAAAAAAGGAGCAAGTCAGCAGAAGGTCTAACATTTATCACGTCTCTCCCCTCACCTGTTCATCTCCAGCCCAGGGAGGCAGGAAGCGGACAGCATTTGGGCCACATTCAGCCTTACAGCCTCTTTTCTGAGCCTCATCTGTCATGCAGCCCTATAGAGCAGTTATGATTCCCATTGCAATATAGCTCAGAAAGAGCAATTTCTGAAATGGAAACGAGGAGAGCTGGGGGAAGGGAGTCTTTTTCTATAGGAAAACAAAGTTAATGTCATCCAGAACAAGAACAAAGGCCTGTGGAGAAGAGCTGCAGCCCCCCGTTCAGAGGGGAGGACAGCAGTCTGTCCCTTGTCATCCCAAAGGCCACCTAAGGCAGGAAACAGCTGATAGGTAGGAGGCAGAAGGGGAACAGATATAGGAAACAAGTTCTGCTGCTAAAGATGCCAAAAATCCCATCAAAACAAACACTGAAGAATATTCTGTTTATTTTCTAGATGAGTTTGAAATCTGCAACTGAGTGAATCCTAAATATCTCCAATTTTTCAGAGATTCAGACAGAAATCATCCAAGACCAGGTATACACAAGGAAGCAACATTTAATCTGGGAGATTTAAGCTGGGAGAGAAGAGAATAGATTTTGCTCAGAGATTCTGTGGTACAGATGAGTGAATCTGACTTCAGTACTTTTTCCTTGAAACTCACTAACACTTAAAAGGTGAAAAGTCTTCACTGATGTGTGTAAAAGAGAGGCTGCTCCACACAGCTCTTTCACACATATGGTCACAAGCACTAGAAAACAAATATAATCATGGTATTTGTTCTCCTTTTTTTTTGTTACTCCATAGAGTAATAACTCCTAAGAGCTCCTTAGGGCTGCAGAAAAAAAGATCCCTCTACTTACGACTTTTTCAGCTCCTCACGTTTATGCTCTGCCTAATCCTCACACACCATAATCCTCTCCACAGCAGTACAGCAGAATGCCACGCTCGGCACATGCAAACAAGGATACTTCTATAGCCAGCCAACAAGGTTACTTCTAGAGCTTTTCCCCCCCCCTCAAGATCTTCAAGCTTTTTACAAACGAGTATCATAGCAGCCCCATGAAGATGAGCATTCATTAGACTGAAGAAAGTGTTACTGAATCAACAAGAAAAAATGGCATGACTTCCATAACACAAAAACAACACAGACGTGTCCATAAAAATGGAGTTTTCTGTTACTCTTTCATTAATTCTGTTACATAAGACAGAACCATTTGCCCTAATTTGAATAGCAAATGTAGCAGAATTGAAAATATTGGTTCTCAAGAGTCTACTGTTTCAAAACAGCACCATTTTCCCAATCTGTTATGAATTTACCATTAGACAAAAGTAAAAATTCCATTTGCATCATATATAGGACAGGAGGAAGAGAGTATGTAAAAATGGCAAGGGCTTTGGCTTTCTTTAAATGGAGTGTGTGTCCCCACTCCCTGGATTCATGAACTCATGGAGCTTCCTTTCAGTCTCAGACTCAAATATCTCCAACCTTGGAGGCACAAACCCACTTGATAATGAATCTACAGTGTGTTAGTGTCATGCACAAAAGACACCCCATCTCAGAACCTGCCAGGCAGCTGACCTGCTCCATCAGGAGTGATAGTTCCCAGCTTGACTGCCAGGGGATACCCCATCTCCTTGTAGTGCTCCAGCGCATGCCCGTTGCCCCCACTGCCATCGAAGAACCATTTCCCACACAGCACGGAGCCATCCGTCAGGTTTAGCCACAGATTTTCACGCAGGTCGCATTTTGAGCACTTCCAGCCACTGCAAGGGGAAAAAAAAACCCAAAAAAGTAAGGCATGAACAAGTACTGAGTTCCCAAATTATTACAGCAGGTCAAGCCAAACACACATGTCTAATCAGAAGGCACGTAAGAAAATTGTTGGCTGAGTTGTTGGCTGTACTTTCATTCTGGACTGCACTGGAGAGCCTACAATGAACAAACCTTACTGTCCTCACCTGGGGGGGATCCTAACACCGTTGTCTAACTGTACAAGAGTTTTGGCGTGTTTAGAGGCCTGTAGTTCTTCTTCCCAGGAGTCGGGGTCCTGCTTCCTGTAGGGTGACTTTGCACTGAGGAGGGCATCACAAGCTATTGTCACCTGGAAAACAAAGGTAAGTTAAATTGGAAATGTAATTTAATTCAGTGACTGGACAGCAGCTGGCACCCAGTTCACTTGCAAAGCACATGCATATTTAAGCACATAAATAGTTCTACTGATATCCAGTTATGTAAGTATTCTGCTGGGTTGCAGTTACTACCATTAATACTGTAGCAGGAGAATAAGCACAACAAAACATGCTGTGTGAGTTTCCAAGGGACAAGCTGTCACCACAATAAGGGTAGGAATAATGGAGGTAAAAGAAAGCCCCAAAATAAGAACAAAACAGACTTTTTAAAAAGATAGTTCCTATTACAGCTGGTAAAGAGAGGCCCTTATATAAAAACTAGCACAACACACAAGGAAAAAAAAAAAAAAAAATCTTGATAAAAATGGAAGTGAGAGACAATTACTATCACCTATTTCATACACTCACTGACCAGAGCTGGTAACTCTTCTATGTTTGGTAAGGAGATTTCATAGTGATCAGGAAATATAACAAGCTTTGCTTCATCTTCATATTCAAAATCATCACTGCTTAGATCACCATTTGTCTCTAGGTCTGGAAAAACAAAATGGGAAACATTAGGATATGGTCCCAAGATCAAGGTTCCTAAACCATGGCAGCGAGACAACTATGAAGTATCTCCTGTCTGACAGCCATCTGGAAGTTGACACTGTCAGTAATTTTTTCTGGCCAGAAATGTTTGTGAAATCCTGACCCAGGCTAAAAATGTGACCAAAAGATTTCTGCCAAGGGATGTGCCAAGAACCAAAACTTTCCTCTTAATCTAAACCCCATTCACAAGCACATTTGGTCTGGCCCCTCTCCAAACACAAGCACTGCTGCACTTTGGGCAAACAACAAAATTCTGCTGATTTTGGAGATAATCAGGATACAACACTGCTGTGCTTTTTATCCAGAATCCTGAATCTCTTTATGATTTGGAGACAAGATCACACTAGCTATGACTAAACTACAGAGAAAGGACAACATGCCCCTGTTTTGGCTCACTGTATTTTCCAGATCACAGATTTTGCTGATATACGCTTGGGCTCCCATGCAGCTTGCACCTCTGGCCTTTTCTTTCACAAAGCTGCCTGTGGTCATATTCCCCACGTGCCACCCATAGTTTCAGGCATTTAGAGCAGGTACAGTTATAGCAGCATTACCCCAATCTTGCCAACTCCACTCTGTAACCAGGGTAACTGTATCTCTTTTAACAAGACAAACTAGTGAAACTTTCCTTTGAAGATCACATGTAGTATTTGTGAGCGCTCTTATTCCAGCGTGAGGCCGATTTTCTCACTTAAATGCAAACCTTGCTCAAGGAACAGTAGCTAAAGTGGACAACACGCTTTTGCAGTAAGAAGTGCTCCCAGAAAGAGGCCCAGAAGGTATTCAAACATACTGCATGGGTAGGGTTCACATCACAGGTTTTATCAAAAACATAACTATCCCATACAGACAAGACTGAGTTAATTCCTCAATTTCTCCCAAGACAACTGAAGAAATTAAAACCAAGCATGCACATGCTATACTAGACACACTGCAAAAGATCCAGTCACAAGGAGAGACTGGGCAAGGATGGGGAGCATCCAAAAATCAGAAACTACCATATTCCGATACACCAGAGAGTCACTGATAGAATAAAGTTTGTCCAAGAAAGAAAATGAATTGCTAAAAATACTACTAACAATAGTAGTATTTTTACATACAAACAATGTACAACAATATCTAAAGCTGGCCCTAATCGGCACTCCAAGCACATGCATATACGCAGCAAGTGATTCAATACTGAACAAGTGTTGGCAGCAACTGCTGCACCCAAGGAATGCCTGAAACCTCAAATATATATTCTGGAGTGAAGATGACAGTGGCTCGACTCAGGAAACTAAGGTTTTTATTGATTCACAGAACAGTAACAGTATGAACAGCCTAAGTGATAAAAACTGTATTAAATATCAAAAAATATATTAAGTTGATCTTGAAAGATCCCCTCTTGAGAGGAACACTGACCAGTTTCCATTCAATTCCTGAACTACCTGCTGCATCAGCCACTCCTGAGGGGGTGACAACACCCACCATCAGTGACTTCTGGTGACATGACCTCTTGCTCAACAGCGACTGACCAAATGTCCTTCCCATCAGCTGAGTACAGACACCAAGGCAACAATTTCTACTTAAACCAGAAGCAAGGCTTTGCAAAAAGCAAGAAGAAAAAAATAACTCATTACTAATTCCCTGAATCACATTTTTTTTTTTTTTATATATATATGTATGTATGGATCCTTCCCCTTACATAGTACAAACCACCACCAACCTCCCTTTACTTCAGGTTTCTTTCACAATTTGTATTACAATCTTGTGCTTAGAAAAAAAGAGAGATTCTCAACAGATTCAGTTCTTCCAGCCTGCCTCTGAAAGCTCTTGCTTTATAAAACAAAGCTGAGTGCTCTCAAGCTGCTGATACCTATGGCAATACACCACACTGAGGTTTCACACAGCAACCCAGAAATTTGATAGTGTTTTCAGGTATGTTGTGCTGACCACTGTCATATAAATGTGAGACAGAGGTTTTGTTTTGTGCAGGTTCCTCAGACAGAATAAAAACTCACTCTATATCCAGACGGCTTTAAAGGCAGCAAATGCCTCTTCAGGGCTTGCAGACACACTTTTCTCAGCCACCAGAGGGAACCTGAGGACAGCTCATATCAGCCGTTAATTGCTATTTGTAGACATTAGTAAGGCCCACTGGTATTTTCATTTCCTTATAAAACTAGTATTGGCAATTTTTAGCATTTTCAGTCAGCTATGGTTCAATCAGTGATATAGTTACCTAGGTGCAAGATTCAGACACACACTTCAACTCATCTCACCAGCCAGATAACAACAGTAGTGACTTTATTGCTACTGACCTGACCTGGCTTTGAACCAGTGATCCAGAGATGAAAGATTGGGTATCCTATTAGTGAGCATCCTCTGCCATTTAAGGACATCACACACTTAGGAGCAGCCAGCCTTTTGTGTGCAAAGGGAAGAGAAGGAAAGTTCCTTTTTACCTCTTCAAGTTTCATACCATTCAGATCATTCAAAAGTAGAAAATGAGGTCCTGTCAGCAGAGCCATTCTGGATGTCTAACACACCAACATGGCAGTATCACAGTTCTTATTTTAAAGAAAGATACACACAATATTATGACAGATCCAGAAAAAGAAAAGAAAAAAGAAAAGAAAAAGAGAGGATTTTACTGCCAATTCCCCCTTTAAAAGTAACCATGCAAAGCTGGAACATTTCCACACCATACACTCCTCCTTAATCAGAATTACAAGAGCCACCAATATCAACTGGCATTTTGACAATTATCACTCTGAATATACTCAGTTTTTCAGAGTTCAAATCCAACACATAAGACTGGAATGGACTTCTAAGGTCACTGACTCAAATCTCTTCATCCAGCAGGCAACCTAAACTAATCCCCTTTGCAGACTGTCAGACTGACCCCTTAATGAGGTCAATTGAAAAACCTTAAAAACCTACTCATTCTTTTAAATCTGGGCCTCCCTGTGCTGAGAGGACATTAGTAATAAGACGGCCTCGCAAGACGCCAAGGCACAGTGTGTAAAGGAATCCCTGAGCAATAGCAGGTTTATTTAGTTCTCCTCAGACTGTCACAACACAACCAGTTTGCAGCCTTTCTGAGCTGCTGACAACTTGGTGGGGAATGTCCATGTGATAATGCTCCCTTTCTAGGGGACTAGGAGCTTTACAGTGCCGAGTCAGAGACCCAAAGAAATGCTGTGGTCACTAAAACAAAGTGTCCATAGGTCATACGTGTTGTGCTGGGAGGCCAGGACGACAGGGAAAGCAAAATAACAGACTCACTAAAACAGAGGCTGGAGTCACGTTATTTTGGGCAAGTGTCAGGAGAGTAAATTCACTCCAGTTCCCAGACCCACTGCTGCTGGGCTGACTGAAAACAGCAGCTGGAGGTGTAAGACTGCAGTGAGTCCTGCAAACCGACCTGCTGCAAGGCCAGGGGAGGCGTGGATACAGCCAGGGCAGATTTAGACAAGTTACCAACTGACTGCACTAATAATAGTGGCAGAAGGAGATTCCAGACAAGACCCCCAAACAGGATTTCCTGTGCATATGGATATGTCTCTACCTGTGAAAGGGAACACAAATGTGAAAATGAAATGCAGATGGTGACTAACAAGCCTACAACTAATTTTGAAACCCTAGGAAGTCATCTTAGGAATTTCGGCTTGACCCTGCTCTTACTGAAAGCAACAGACAGATTTGTATTGACGTGAAAGTGGAAGGCTGCATCTTCAAATCATTTCTTCTTGAAGCCTCTAAATCACCATGAATTCCAGCAGCACTTTGTAAACTATTTTGTTCTCTTCAATCACATCTAAAAACACTTCCAACCTCATCAGAGGAAACACAAAAACAAAGAAATAGAAGATAAATAATAACTATACGTTATAGCTATAACATTTTCATTTATGGAGAAAGGAAAAGGAGTACTCACTGATAGCATCATTTGTATCATTTGTACATTTCTATATGTAGAATCGCATTCATCTTGTGACACGCCAAAGCATTAATATGCGGTTCTTATTACATATATATCTCATTACTACATAATGCATCACACAGTCATACATTAAACACGGAAAACTAAACCATCAAACCTAAAATTCTTAGCTCTTTTGCTAGGAACATGAGGCTTTGCTAAACTAGCCTAATTTCTGCAGTTGCACCTAAAACAGCCAACTACTAAGACTCTGTTTTGCAGGAGAGCTCTGCTCACCCTTCTTCAAGGTCAGCTCAATTCAAGTTTAGCTGGCAAAACCAAGAAAGCAAAGGTTCACTCACATTCCAATCAGTTCCATTCTTCCATTGTAACAACGTGCCACACCAGCTTTACTGGGCTAGATTTAAAATATTGCCAGAAAGTGCTCAAATTCGCCCAAATCACCATTTTTTTTCACTCAGAGATTTGTTCATACTCTATACATGGTTACTTGCACAAACCACCAGTGATGAAAGCCCTCTTCAAAAACACCCCTGTTGAGAACAGGGTTCTGCTTCTGGCTGAGATTAGACTTGCAAGAGTTAAGTGGAGTTTTATGGCCACTCTTTGTGCTTTGAGCCCAGCTGCAGGTGCAAGTGGATTCACTGCCACAGGTAGGTAGATGCCCTCCAAGAAAAGCTCAGCAAGCTTACATATTCCCCCAGACTCCTTAAGTGAAAGTTTTCTGTAATTGCTCTTATCCATGGATTCATACCCATGTATCCAGCGCATTCATCTCAAAGTACTCTCATAGACCTAGAGACATTAACCACTTTTTAAAAGCCACTTTTTCTTCTACTCCATTCTGTCCTATTTATGCAACTTTATTAGCCCATCTGGGAGAATAAGTTAGGAGCAGAACTAACACAAAAACTAAACTTACTGGCACATTTCCTGGCACATTTCCTGGTCCATTTTTCAAACCAGTTTCACATTTACTGTACTGTGGCTGATTTAAGCAAGAGGCTACACACTGCAGAAAGCCAATTTCTTATCTGAGCTACCTCAGAAGTAATGGGGAATCTGGTCCTATCAGTTAATTTCTTTTCACTTTACATATTTGATCTAAAACTTCTTTTGCACACACTAACAAGCACAAAATAGCTTTCAACTGCCTACTCTAGGTAACAACATAATGAAGATACTACTCCAAGCACATTGGTCAGTCAATCTGCTTTAAACACCATTCCAAATCTCCACAAAGTCTGTACAATCTGAGCTAAAACTACCCTATCCCCACTGCCTGGCAATACCTGTGAACAAGCTAAATTAAAGACAACTCACACATTTCAACTACAATGTTGTTAAGCCTCCTGACTACAACACAGAATTCATACAGGTAACAGTCTTCACCCTTCTCAAAAGAGGAAAAAAAAAAAAAAAAAAAAAAAAAATCTAACACACACACTATGGATCTGTCAATATTCAGGGAAAAAATAAAGTTCACAGTGGGTTGATTCAACTGGTGTGTGTTTCTATTGCATTTGTGGGACAGCAGCAGTGCTAGAAACCAATCTATGAGCATCCAAAATATGGTTTCTTAATATCTAGGAGATTGAAAAGGGCTTAATATGCTTAATAGCCTTACATCAAAGAGGATTATAAGCAGCAATGCAACAAATGCCCAAACTAGACTGACTCTGTACACAAAGCTTAATTCTGTGATTCTCTGTGGCTGCAGGGATTTATTCAGATGGAGACACCTGGAAACACAGCGATGTCAGAGTCACGAGTTGACATTGTCTGTTGTTGTCTATCGGAGTAAGCCCTACACATCATGCATATACATGGGCTGGTGACAGCCAGTTTAGTGCAAGCTTCTGTCACAGACCTCCAAGGTCACAGTGAGAAAGAAAAAGCTAAGAAGTTCAGTTAAGATGAGAAAACAGGTAGTTCTGAACCATTGAGGACATAGCCCTGTAGAGAAGGCCGATGAGTTAAGATACGAGATAAATTTTGCTAACCATCTCTGATGTCACTTGCAACTTAATCAACATAGCTGACTACAGTGTGCTTTAATTTTCTCAAATATGATCGGGCAGGAATAATTCTTTGCTCATTTCTTTAAGAATGGAGGAAAAAAAAAAAATCTACAGGTCCAAAGTACTGGATACAGAGCACTCAGATAAATTAGAAATATTACCTAAAGGACCAGTGCAGACAGTTGATAACACTTTACTTTCAGGCAGCAGAGAGGACTCTAGCAGAACAGATCAGATGAGATAAATTTTCACTAATGCATCAGACTTGAGGAGTCCTAGATTAAATGGTGACAATTTGGAGGGCTACATACATCCCAGAGAAATTGCACTGCATTCATAAATGAACTGAGACCAAGACAGTTGAAACTACTGCTCCAGGTCTACTGAGGGGGAGCAAAATGTTCATGTGCAAGGGTGGAATTTAAGAGCCCCTCCAATACAGATACCAGAGACACGCAGCCACGTACATCATGTGCTGGTTTACCTCAAAGACATGCAGTCAATCAGCAGGAATAAAAGTTCACTTTGTTTTTTTACACTTCTTGTTTACATTCACATTGCTAACACTGTACAACTATTGCTTCCTTGCAGCCAGCTTTGCTTTTGAACCAACCAATAATAATTCAGTGAGAAACATTATCTTGGATATAAATTAATAGTAAATAGCATTTAGAACCAGCGTTTGCCAACTCATTTCTCATTAAATGGCCTCTTCCTACAAAAGGAGTTTCATCTGTTTATGACCCACCTTACTAAGACTTCTTTTCTCTAAGCCCTCCTTACAAAACTTACAGATGTTAATGACAACTATTTAACTGATCACAAACTGCAAGGGCTTCTTGGACACATTCCACAAATCAAAGCAATTCCAATGATAGACCATACTATTGTTCCCCCCTAGCCATAAGGGCTTCCAATTGCAATGAAAATATTTAACTTCTTTGTCAACAGGAAGAAAAATACCATTTATTCGCTGTTAGTACTTAAATGAGAATAAGTAATGTAAGACTCAAGAAAATTACCACAAAATGCTGGGATGAGACAGAATATGGTTATTACATGAAGTTCTCCCAGACATATCTATGAGGCCCTCTGGTTTTCTGGATAATCTGAATCAAATGATATTAAAGAATATCAGGGTTTTGAGGAAAGAGACATGTGAAGAAAACTCTGCTTTCTGTAAGATGAGGGGATAATGGTGGACATAACAGAACAGGAACTCCTAAGAGAGGGTCATGATCTATTGTACTGCTGCATTCACCACAGGAGAGACCAGAAAAGTCACCTAAGAGCGTTTACCTGTGTAATAACTTCAATGAAATGAAAAATAACCCTTCCTGTGAACAGCTGCTGAGCAGAACAGTGCCACACTGGGGCCCTGTTTTATCAAAGATTAAGTAGAAATAAATGTTTTAATAAAAAGATGTTATGTGAATATTTTAAACAGAGGAAAGGGCCAGAACTAATCAGAAATCTTCTACCGAGCTTTAGACTGTTTCAGAATAGTGGAGGGGCCAATTTAGCTTAAAATAAAGGTTTCATTAATATGTACACTTGTTTCCAAATATACATCAAAACTCGTGAAAACTATTTACTGTTAGGAAAAAACTTTAAAAATTAGAATGGAAAAGGAAAAAAAAAAAAAAATCAGAAAAAGAAAACCCACAAGGAGCCCCAAAGCTAGACACAATGGTGAAGAGAACCCAAGAACACATGCAGACAGGGTCAGGAAGGGACTGCGCAAAAGCAGCTGTTCACAATACCTAAAAATAGCTTAGCATTCCTCCTTTTTGGTAAAGCTCCACCAGATGCCCCTGGTACCTTCTGGAAAAGAGAAAGAGACAATTAAAAATCCATTAAAAGAAACAAAAGCAAATCAGCCACATCTCCATATCATCACCTTTTTCTGAGAGGCCAAATGGATCTGTTCATGATCCCTCTACTAAGTGACAGCCTTACTAGCAAGGACGCAAATTTTCATCATTCACCTCTGACAATGAGACTCATCACTGCCCACCATCCTTAAGGAGCGAGAAGGTAAATGACCACCCAAAGCCCTTCACTTTCCTCTATAGCTATGAAGCAGAGCATGTCTGATGGCGCCCAGGGGTGACTGCTGTCCCATCATGAGCATAGGACATGGAGTATCACTCACCTCTCATCACCAGATGCCTACAGTATTTCTTAATGACTAAAGCTAAATTAAAAAAAAAAAAAAAAAAAAAAACACTACTTCATAAAAAATTAAGTA
>JAYECN010472173.1:41904-67794 GCA_035222435.1 Microcambeva ribeirae | reverse complement strand
CACGCACCGGCCGCCGAGGGAGCTCCGCCAAATTCCCGCCCCGCCGCGCGCAGCGCCGCCCCAGGCCGCCCGCCAGCGCTGCGCCCCGCTCCGCTCCGCGTGCCGGCCGCGCTCCCGCCCCGCTCCCGCTCGCGGTGCCGCTCGCGGTGCCGCTCTCGCCGTGGTGCTGACGGCGCTGCGCAGTTTTGTTTCTCCTCTTGATGTCTCCTCGGCCACCAAATTCCGGGGCCACCAAGTTTGCCCCGCAAGCCCCGCGGCTGGCAAGGTTTGAAAAGGTGCTTTTCTACTCGCTGCAGCCCCTCGCCGCCAGAAGGTGGAATTTTAAGAAAAAGTCCATGTATCATGAGGCTTGCAGTGCGGATTAATAAACTGGTAACACTCTGATTGAAATGGATTCCATCCTGCCTCTTGCCTATAGGTGATTCATTCTCTTACCTCTGACCAGTGTCTATGTTTAATACCGAGGTCATTATTAATAATAATAATACCTTCCAATACCAGATCACTGTTCATCCCAAGGCCCTTCATATGTGGGCCTCATCCTGGTCACACTTACTATTACAGTTACTCCTAATTTATGCAAGTAAACCCATTGAAGTGCAGGAGGCTTCTTGTGCAATCAGATATGTAGAATGAATTCTTACTCCATCTATGGCATTCCGAAATAAAAATGAACTCTATTTGTATGTTCAAGCATCTGTTCAAAAGTAGGCCTGGTTGAAAGTTTGGAGTCCACTTGAAGAAAGACATTTTTTTCTAGACACTTTTTATAAAGGCATCTTTACAGCACTCAGATGAGCATAGCACAACTGTGATTGAATTAAAACTGATTCCTTAGCAAATACCCAAAAACACATCTATACTGGCATAATTATACCATTCTACTTAGGCCAGTAAATTTTCCTATATATATGAAGCTCTATGTATTGTACTAACCTCATTTCAAAATACAGGGAAGTGAGGCCCACAGAAGTCAAGGCCCTGCAAATTACAATAGATTTCTGCCATTTTACACAGAGGAACAGTATTCCTCAATTACTCACCTACACACTTGGGTGTGTAAGAGTCTGAAGAAACAGTCCTGAGATGGTCACAAACAGAGCACAATGGCAGTGGCAAAAAAAAATACCAGTTCTATGGCAGTGAGGTCATTTGCACTTCATAAACTAGAATTTATCCAGGTAGATACACAGAGCACAAGAAATTCCTACACAGAATGACACCACAGTATTGCCGGGGAACCCAAATGCTTCTAAACAATCAGCTGGGAATCAAGTTTGTATTTTATCGCTTACATTTTGCACTTTAAATAGCTCATGATGAGTGAACTTCAGCAACTAGCTTTAACTTGTATTTTATATTTGTACTGTGGGGAATTACAGTTAGCAAATAAACCTTTCTACATGTAGTCATGCACTGACACAGTGTTGCAATGGGCTGAAAATATGCCTGGTAAAGGTTCATCTCAAGGCAAACTAAAATGCTTTTTAAAATTCGTCAATGTAATGACATTTTTTTCCAAGCAAAGCACAGAAGAAACATGAGATTGTAGCTATTTTTGTACTGTGGTAATGCCTAAAACAGAGCCGAGTGTGATAGGTACCACAGCAATCTGTGCCTTAAGAGCTTGGAGTGCCTTAATGATCCAGTCTCCCACAGCAAAATGCACGGAAAGGGCCTTACCTGAGGTCTGCTGTGCTGGCTGGCTCTGCTGAACTATGACAGGCAGTGACTCCCTCCATTCACTTCCCATTGCTGGAGCGCCTATTCAGTACATGATTCACACTAAACAGATATGACAAGAAGATAATTAGGGAAGCACTGCAGTTTGTCAGGTGTCTCGTTAGAACCACATTTTTACTGCTTTTGTTGTTGTTAGGGTTGACTGGTTGGTTCACTTTGGCATGAGAGAATTAAATTATTCTCTACTTACGCTGAGGCTTGGGGAAAATCACATTAATATGTTCCCTTACCTAAAAAGGGTTATAAAGAAGTGTGACCCCCGACTCAAAAATTACTTAGTACTGCCTTTTGGTGATGTTTAACAACCAGAATGGTTGTTCTGGGCAAAGCTGGTTAGAACTACCTTACGCCAGATCAGCTGATAAGAAGATTGGAGGACAAGCAAAAAAATAGCAATATCGAAAAAGTGTGCCATAGTCAGAAGCTGCCAAGAAACTTCCCTGGCAGGACTATCTCAGTACATAGCTGAGTGAAAATGTCAGGTCTGCCACCCATTTTAGGATGTCCAACTCAGAGCAAACTGTCTAAATGCATCACTCTGCTAATAATATCGACAATGTTTTGCTTGGATTCTGCACATTCACCACCTCAAAGTCCCTCAGCTATTTTATTATATCCTAATTAAGATTCACTAGAATTTGACTGTCTTTTCTGAAGGCCATGAGGAAACCAAGAAGCAGAAGCACAGGGCCGTGCATACCCAGGGCATAGAGCCTGAGGCCCTGCAACTCCTCCAGCAGTACAGGCTGCACTGCCAAAGGGACCTTCCTCCAGCTGGGAGGCCAAACAATTGTGCAATCTTCAAGCTGTGAAAGAAAATACCTTTCTTTTTCCTGTGTCATACCCACAACTGCATGATTGCTAGACCTGGTACAAGGAAAACGGGAGG
This sequence comes from Microcambeva ribeirae, assembly GCA_035222435.1. Classification (NCBI taxonomy): domain Eukaryota; kingdom Metazoa; phylum Chordata; class Actinopteri; order Siluriformes; family Trichomycteridae; genus Microcambeva; species Microcambeva ribeirae. The sequence continues at coordinate 65,162 of JAYECN010472173.1, read as the reverse complement.
AGTGTCTGCGGACCCATCCCATTCGGAAACAGCCCAACGTTTCATCCGATTAGCTGTAAATTCAAATGGAACCCATCTTAAGGCCTGCAAGCCTGATTTTAATGGAATCAGGGCAGTTAAGCAGAAAAACTTCTAATAAGATTTTCAAAGGAAACTTTAATCTTTTAGATACTTTAAAAAATCTCACTAAGCACCTGCCTAATCACCTTTAAAATCTACCAAAGATAGCTTATCAGAAGACACAGTGCTGCCTTCTGATACAGTACTCACAATACTCATTATACTGCATATTTTTATACTGTTAGAGTGTATGTTAGATATCTAAGAAATAATACTTACAATAATAACAGCAATAGCTTTCAATCTTCCTCTAAAGTCAGAGTTTATGATTTTGCAGATTATGATTTAGCATTTCCTGTTAACCTCGGCCAGGCGGTATATGTTTCATCTGGCTTATTCAGGAGGCTCCAGGTACAGAGTCTGCCTGCTAGAGACACTCAGATGCCAAAATCACTAACTTCACTTTGCCTCTGTGTATACCACATTTCTGCTAGGAAGGACAGTCAGCAACTTGTGGAGCTTCAGAGGCAATAAAACTGTATCAAATACATAATTTGTTATTTACATTTAAATCGCTGAAGTGGCCATTTTCTTCCTGGTCACTACAGTGTTGCTCGACCATGGGAAAAGACAAACAGTGTTTCCTGGGGACATGGTGGGGTGGTGGCGTCTTAAGAGGGCCAAGGAGGCTGGAGCAACTGCTCACATGCCATGCCTACAGAAGTGAGTTTTGCCTGCCCCATCAGAAGCCAAAGGAAGCTGTTTTGTGCTAGACGTTGGTCTGTTCTAACATTCTTGATTGCCGAGATTCAATTTTGCATATGCCGAAGAGAAGCTTTGAGCTGACACTGTAGATTACACATAAAAGTAGAGGAAATCAGTTTTGAAAGGCCTTGAAGCCCAGAGTTGCAATGTGAGGACTCTCTGTGCTCCTGCTCTGGCACGTCCAGCCATTTACTACAACAAACTCTTCATGAGTTTGTCTCTGTAGAGCCCAAGGTCCATTTGGATCTGCCCTTGCCATCTGATATGCTAAGAGATGCCAAAGAAGTGCCCACTTCACTCCTTAGCTTGGAAGCTCTTCCTAAAGAGGAAGACCATGATTAACTGGGATTTACACAGAATAAATGTGGAACTGATAATTTTGTAAGATTAATGCACTGCATGCATTTCCCTCTGTTACAATAAATAAGGTTTCCACAGTACATCCATCTGTAGATGCCAAAAAGGTCTTTGATCAGGTTGAGTAGTCCTTCTTCTTTTCTACCCTTGAGATGATGGGATTCAGACCAAAATTCATTACTTGCCTAAGATTAATGTACCCCGCTAAAGCTGCCAAGATACTTATTAAGAGTTATGAATCAAAAAGCTTTGGGCAGAAACAAGGTACTAAGCAGAGCACTCCCTTATCTCCTTTATTGCTTGTTTTCTCTATGAACTCTGTGTAAGGACTTTGCTCCAGCAGTGTTACATTACTAGTATAGAGGGAGGATATTAGGTTGCACTCTGTCCTGGCAGCAAATCACAGACTGCTGGTGAGCGTAGTATTGCTGCCCACTATGCTGTAAAAATACTGTACTTTGTGGGGAATTAAGTTCTCACCTTGGATCTTGCCTGGGTCCATTTAGAAGCTTTTGAAGGGAGTTTCACTCTCTATCTACTTCAGTAACACATAATGAACTCTATGTGTCCCAAAATTATTGGTCCTTTTAAAATTAAAATTCTCCTCAGTAACTCAGTTTAAAAAGATTTACATAACAGGAATAACCTAACTCTGTTACTGGTTTCTTGGAAAACACTGCTAAGATTAATCATATCTCTTATTTTAATTACTATTTTCAAGTTCTTACAGTCCTTGCCTTAGTTACACCTTGTTGCAAAAACCACCAGAGAATGATATATTAAAGTTTACTCAGGCTGGTGGCAGATACAAAAATTAAAGCTAATAGCACTGTGAGAAAAGAAATCAGAAGCAGCTTGGCAATGCAGAGCTCTTTCTCCTTGGTCCAGAGCTTGGTGCAGAGCTGCACCCAGTTGCTGATGGTGAGTACGAGCAGCGCAGCAGTGGGCAGCGCTGCGGAGTGGCTGCCTTGCCTTCCAGATCTCTCCAGACTGGCCTAGGGAGTGGGACACTCACTCAGGTTGCTGCACGAGGGCCCGGGGGTTAAAGAGGCCCTGAGGTTGGACTCAGTGGCTGCAGTGGATGTAGGCTGGGTGAACCATGGTGACTAGTTCATGGTAACATGGTAGCACGCAGAGATCTCTCTGTCTCTATATCAAACGGGAGGTTACAATGGTACATACTACACTATTGGTATAGCAACAAAATCACACATATTCCATACAAAACATCTCTTTACTTCCATTTTCTGTTGATATTTTGTGAAAAAAATACAGAGCCCTTTTGAAAAATGATGAAAAGCATCATAAAAAAGTGAAGCATCATGTCTAATTTTTATTCCCCATGTAAGTCACAGAATCACAGCATGGTTAAGGTTGGAAGGGACCTCTAGAGATCATCTAGGCCAACCTCCTGCTCAAGCAGGGACACCTATAGCACATGGCATAGGGTCACATTCAGGCAGGTTTTGAATATCTCCAAAGAAGGAGACTCTATAACCTCTCCGGAACACCCTCTATAATTAATTTTATGCATCTTAGAAGCCTCTATTCATTTTTTTTCTAGCCTGGTGCAAGGCTAACTCACATGTCAGTGTCACTTTTGGCTGCATAAGCCAGTACTGAAACAGTCCCACCCTCCCTGCTCCACAATGACTGCTCCTCCTTATCCTCGTGTCACCCACCCTCCTTGTGCTGGCAAAATTGCTTATGCAGCTGCAAAATGAACAGGCCTAGAGAACTGATCTGGCTGGGAAAAGCAAATGTATTGGGGGCCAAGTTAAAATTAACTTGGATTAGTTCCCTGATCTGGTTCACTGTGTGGTTATCGAAAACCTTGTGCTCATCCTGTTCAGGGCAGGAATGAATGACTGAGGTGACAGAAAAGGCCAGACTTACCCTTTGACAGTGTTATTGGCTTCTGCCAGTTTAGACTGGTTGTAAGGAAACTTTGATTGGTTTTTTTTTTTTTTTTTTTTTTTTTTTCAAGGAAGGAAGAATAATTTCATTCTGAGCACAACTGCAAATGTGGTTTTAGGAGAGCTAGACTGAGCATAGGAACAGGGCTCCCTGATGACTACGGAAGGCTAGGAGAAACACTGATGGTACTGAGGAATTTAGTGAGTTTGTGGAATCGCTGCATATGGAAAAAGGCAGCTGCTGGGCACTGCATTATGTAGTTTAAAAAAAAGCCACTGTTGTTGTTCTGCTGTTCATGAGCTGGCAGAGGCCAAAGAATCACAAAGATTCCTGTCAAAAAATTAATAGCTGACTCTTCAAATAGCAGAGTTGCACTCAGTTGGCATAAAGAACCCCATACACCAGGGCACAGAGTATGCTTGCATGTTCCAGAGTCTTCCTTCACTCTTTCCTTAAGGTGCTGAAGAAACTGAACTAAACAGTAGGTAAATTAGCATTTAATTAGTCCTCCCAAATCACTGGGTTTTCAGTTAGTTCTCTGTAGCAGATGGTCCTGGGAACATATGTAGATGTATTGTATTAGTTTCTGTTTGCCCTTTTGGGATGAAATTATCTTGTAGGTTTTAAACATTCTGACAGTCACAGAGTGTTGAGAAAAGTTGTCCATAAGACAAAAGCATTAAGACCTATGTCAAACTCCACCATTCAATAGCCATTTTTTTGACATAAAAGTTGAGCGACTCAGGTTAAACTTTATATACTATTGCACAAATAAAATCTGTAAATCCTCATTATAAATTAAATTGCAAAGTCAAACATTTACAAATTGTGAAAGTTCAAAATGAAAGTTGCTGATATAATCTAAATTAACCATTCAGTTCAGGTGCATCTTGATATCTGTTTTTAACTGAGTGTTCATATATGTTTCTTCAAAAAGATGCCCATCTCATTCAAAGCACAGAACGAATTGTGATCAGATAATGGATAGTGATTTTGTTTTCTCCTTTGTTTACTGAATGTCCCACAGCCTTATTTATTGCATGCAATTCCTACTCCGAAGATCCAAATAATTTAATAATAGGCTTCACAGTCCTCAGCATTGTAGGGCCCAGCCAGTCCTGGTTAAGTCTGAGTTTATAATCAAATCTATTTTGCTTTCTCCCCACTTCTCCTTCATTCTATCTTCTGATCACTATCTTCCTCCTGGCTTCCCATGTAATCTTTTTTTTTACTACTAGCTTCCCATTCCCATAAATGCCTACCTTCTAAATCCTTATCCTAAACTCACTACCTTGTTGTCTCAGTTTTCCACTGATTTTTCTCTTTATCCTTTCACCAACGACTTCCTTTCTTTTCCCTACAACTCATTACTCATGTGGTCTCAGTCACCTCTTTTCCTTTAGCCCCAGTGCAAAAACTCTCCCAACTCTTCTTCCTGCTCCATACTCCTTGCATCTGTTGTTTCTACATTTGAATCAGACAGCTTCATCCTCCAAGTGCTAACTGACTGTTAGCACTCAGTTGTTGGGACAGAACGAGGGAGTTTCTCCCGGCAATATCTCAGACAAGTCTACAGGCACCGTAGGACAACTCTACCAGGAAGAACCACACTCGGGTTCATGCTGCAGCTAGCCAATAGGAAAAGCGTCTTTGCAATATTTAGCTGCAAAACTAAAACTTAACTAAGGGTGGTTTATGGCTTACAGCTCACTGCTTGACCCCAAACTCATCTCTCCTTTACCTGCCAAGTTTCATTTCTCTTCCTGTGGACAGAAGTTTTGGAGCCCCTCCCTGTCTCTCTCTCTCTCTCAACAACAACAACAACAACAACAAAAAAAAAGTTTCTTAAGTATTTTTACTACTTACAACAACAAAAAAAGTTTATCTTTTTTTTTTTTTTTTTCAGGAAGACTTGAACTGTTTTACTGTCACTTTCTGTACTTATTCAGGCCTGAGGCACACACCTAGGATACTTAATGTTAGCTGAAGCTCTAAACAAGTAAAATCATTATGCTCTCGATATAGGAAGTACGGGGCAACCTTAATTATAGACGATGATCTCAGTCTACTAATAATATAATTTAAAGAACCAAAGCATGCTATGCATATCCAGAGACTCTGCTGTAGTAGAGGTGTCAGGGAGAAGAAGGGAAAGGGCTTCATGACTTAACAACACTTAGGAAAACAACTTTCTAAATCCCTCAGTCAATAACTCCTTAAAATGGCAAACAAATGCAATGCAGAAATAAGGCATCTAAAGTGTGCCTCTTCAGACAGTTAAGCATAAAGTAGTTTTCAATGCAGGACATTTTATTTGGGTTTCTCAAAGTATCACCTTTATGGATAAGAACCAAATTCTCCACATGGAGATCACAGAAAGCCCCAGAAAGCTGCAAATAGCAAGAAAGAGCAGTACTGCCTTACTCTAGCTGAAACCCTGTAGTGCCCTTACAGCCAGCGCAGTCAGTTCAGCTTCTGCAGTGTCCAGCCTCACCGCACATGAACCCTATAGCATAGAGTTGCTCGGGTGCCTCAGGGCTTCAGCACCTAGAAGATGGCACTGATAGAGCCTATCGCCCTCATTAAGCAAAGCACACACTTGTCGCAGAGCAACCAGATGGAGCAGTGTAACAATTTATGGCCTGCAGTCAGGCAATCTTGCACAGTGATCTCATCAAATCTTGAACAAAATAGGTCAAGCTTGGTCAGAGGTCAGATGAGACACACTCTAGGGAAAACATAGATTCTGTAGGAAACAGTGGTTAGGATTCAGCTGACAGAACTGCCAAGGCACTGTTGCAAATCTAGGCCACCTTCTCAAATGCCCCAGTACCTCAGGTAGATCCCTAGTCTATGGGCCACTGGACTGCTATGACTGCATTTATCATTTTTCTGATGAGAAATAGAATTATAGTTATGCCTTATAATTAAATAAAACTTTTTTTTTTTTCTACAGACATGGCATTCAGAGACACCATAAATGGAGAAAAGAAGCTTGTTTGGTTCCTATAATCTTCATACAACTTTCTTGACCTCTCTTTTAAAAGACTTTCTTTAAAGCTTTAGGCCACCAAAAGAGAGAATCATAAGACTTGGTTAAAGCCTACAAATATGCAAAACAAAACAAACAAACAAAAAAAGCACAACAATCTATTCCTTTATAGGAAAATATTCCTTTTCCTTCACATTTACACCATCCATCTATTCACAATCCCACTCATCAGCCCTCTACTCCACTAATTTCCCCAGATAATGATGACTAGCATCAGTTGTGATTTCTAATGTAGTTTCATTCTTATGTTGATTTTAAGCTCCTTGGTTCAAACACTGTATGTTTTCTTTGCACATAAAACATCATATGCATGTAAAATTGTATGTTTAACTGTCATGTTCCCAAAAAAACACACAAAGTTTTATCCCCAAATAATTAAAGATAGTCACAACTACGTTTCTTACGGAATTAAGTAGTTAGAGTTAGAGGTCAGCAAGTTGCCTGCAGTGGCTCAAGGGAAAAGTGCTCATGAAAACGCTGATAACTGCAAGAGGTCAGGACACTGCTTTCCTATCTCACTCACAGTGTAACACCTCCTGCAGAGTGATCACTGAGGCCAAAAATGAATTTACAAACCTTGTACTGTTTGTATGTCTGCTTGGATGGGTATTATCCTACCTGTCTAAAGCAAAATTGCTTCTAGATTTTTTAGGCTGAAAAATATTCAAATTTTATGTTCTTTCTCCTTGCCTTGCCTTGCCTTGCCTTGCCTTGCCTTGCCTTTGCCTTTGCCTTTGCCTTTGCCTTTGCCTTTGCCTTACGGTTCTTCATCTTTGACAAGTGAGCCAGGGAAGCAATGCCTGCCTTATCATTGATTTGCGGTGTATAATCATGTTAAAGACAGATGACTGGTCTCCTAGGCACTACAGCACCATTTGTAACAGCCAATTATCTCTGCATGGTGCAGTTCTCATGATCTAGTGATTGCAAATGCTTGTTATCAGTGCCGAGCCAGCTAAATACTACGTGCTTCCCTCTAGAGCTGATTTGATTTTCCAGAGCTGTCTGTCAGAGTTTTCTCTAGCGCACAGCCTGGTTTGCAACCTGCAGACCCTGAGCATGAGGTCCTTTTGACATGATCCATGTGAGGCAGAATCTGCGTCCTCTTCCCACCTACTACAGGCATAGACTACAGTACAAAAGCAGAGAACAACGGCATCTGAGATGAGGAAATCTCCAGACATTGCACTGTTCTGAAGGGAGGCCCTACTATGGCAGTGACAATTGGCAAACACCAAAACAAAGGGCAAAGGGGTTGAATCCAGTGACATTGTTTACAAAAGGGAATTGCACCAAAACATTATAGTTGGTTTTAAAATTAGCTGGAGAAGATGCAAAGAAGAAGCCTAAGCCTTAATGACCTCACTACCATATTTACAGCTAATTAGCTCTATGATGAATAAATGGGAATAAAATAAGGAGTGACCGACTGGGTCAGCCAGTGGTTTCCAAGTCTGGTCTTTCCTGCTGGGGCCTGTACACAATGTTTTTTAATTGTATCTCCACTATCTTTTAATCGCAATCAGGCCTGGAACTGCATTGTGTTAAATGCTATACAAACATGCACTGAAATACTGCACTTGCTCTGTGATCTTGTAAGGCCTGGCAAGAGCAGCTCCTTACATTCACCTCCGTATCCGTGCAGCTCCTGGTGGACATGCTCATGCCTTCATTTGCTCTCTGTCACCCTTCCCTGCCTCCTCCCATCCACACCCAGTTAGGCTACAGGGTTGTTCGTCACCACCTGCTTCTGCAGCTTACCTTGGCTACCCTGGTGCTTCTGCAGCTTACAGCAGGGACATTTTATTACTGCCAATGCCTCACTCCTCCCTAAAATCCACCAAACTTCCTTAGATCTCCATAGGATCTGTACTTTGAGGATTCTTAGAAGTGTTGTACATTTCTATACGTCCAGGGCAATTGAGCAGGTTCCCAGTTCAGCCTGTCAGTGTTATAAGCAGTCTATCAACATTGAGAAACCACTCTGAAACGCTCTGTTTGCTAAGATGACTGTTGCTGGCAGGTTTCATAGTGTTGAACAATCCCAAATTGTTTGGTATTCCTCTTGCAAGGATTTTCCACTTGTGAGTGTGCTTTGGGACGTGAGTGCTTTTTTCCCTTTTAAAACACCTCAGCTCAGTGGCTACTGAGAATACAAATGCAGCAAAAATATTAGAACCACAGTAACTTATTACATCCCTGGAGATCTAGCAAATGATAGGTCAGAGTCTTTGTATTAATAAAATGGATGACTGAACTTCCCTCATCTAGACCACTCCACTACAGCCTTCCCCAGGCGCACAAGCGATCAGGAAGGCAGTACCCTGCAGCTGTGCAGGTGTTGCTTGTGCAGTGGTGTGGCACAGCTCTGCAACAGCATTTCCAAAAGGAGCCCAAGGCTTTTAAAAGGACTGTGCTCCGCTTATTTAATAGTCACCCACTTTCCATCAAAGGGTTTGCCAGAAGCAGGAATGCTGTAGTCTTCTTTCCACCACTGATCATCACTGCATTCACCACATTAATTATCAGGTACACACTGAGCGGGCAGAGGGCACCTAAGAGGACTCTGGCTCTCTTATTGGGCAGCATTATATTATTTTTCTCCCATCCCCATGTAGACTGATGTTGCATTTGCCACCAGCCAAGGTTACTGAAAGACCAGAACAAAAGATGATTTAATTCTCATCTAGTTGTCACACATACAGCCAACATTTTGGTGACGGAACTTTCTCCCCACTTATAGTGAGGGAAGCGACTTTCCCCTTCTGGCGTTACGGCCCAGGAAAGGGAGGACAATTACGCACTGCTACCAGCAGATCTCATGAAGCCTGAGCCTCACTTTCAGCAAGGCAGACATGACAAAATCTTCCCTCTTTTCTTCAGTGACATTACTATTCAATGACATTACTAATAAATAACATGACTACTTCTCTCTCATTTTGACAATATCTGACTTTACTTAATATCCAGTCTTTACTTAGACATAGTTTCAAACATAGAAGACATAGCCATACCATGAACAGGCAACCCTAACTCTGGCATGAGATTCACCCCATTCTGCAGTTTAGTGCTAGAGAGTTGAAGCTTAATCTTTGGAAAACTGCAAGACATGGTAGCACGAATGACTGCTCCTGACTTTCTGCTGGCCCTGGGAGATAGTTGGGGCTAGCACATCCTTCTTGCATAGGAAACAGGAGGCTCCACTTTAGGTTTCTCTCCAAAGCAAATGGAAGAAATTATACCTAAACTAGAGTTCCCAGAATGCTCCCAAATTCCTGGATGTGCATCCAACTACCTTTCTGACTCACTTCAGCACGAGATATGGGTGCTCATCAGGCTCCCACTTTGGGTTTCACTACAAGGTGAGAACCACCGACACCTTCATCGACAGGGAGCTGCAAGACACTTTGGCCAGGTGCATGCTCTGCAGAACTGGGCAAGGGAGAGTATATGTGCCACTTGAGCCATTTTTCCTTAAGCAGATTTCATTTACTATTTGCTCAAATAGGAAAGCACATAAAACATATCTTATTTCCCATAGGAAATCTTAGTATCAAGGGAATCTTTGAATGTTAAGCCAACAGTCAACTATTCCAGTGACTTCTACAGAGATCAGGTCCTTTAGAACTGTTAGATGTCCCGATATTAGAACTACACTGCTTTTCTTAAACCTGAAGTATCACATGAAAATTTAGATGTCCCAAATAAACATCCCTTTTCAGAGTAAAAATGCACATGCCAGCACTGGTCCACTCTGCACCTGAAACCTCCCCACTGAAGGATGGCTACTTGTTCTTTTTTAACATCCACTGAGATTTGAAAAAAAAGTGGAAAGACTCCTATTGAGCTCAAAAGAACAGTACAAGAGGCTCTAAGTTTTCTGAATGACCTTTGAACCTTTTTAAACATTCTAAAAAAAATAAAATAAAATGAAGATTCTCTTTTATGGGAAAGGCAGCTGTTCAGGCTAAATGAGGTCCCTCTGTAGTGCAAAAACAGCTTTTGAAACTGCCCAGTTAACAAACTCACCTCAAATCTTACAGCATTAGGTAACCACATGTGGCCCCACAGTGGATGACCACTATGAAATTCCAATTTATCTACAAAACAACACCATATTTTGCACTATCCGTTTCTCTTGTACAAAGCTGAAATTGTGGTTCTGCCAAACCTGGGTTCACAGCAGATTGGGAATTTGCTAAGAGTTCCAAACAGATCAAGGAAAGGGAGAAAAAAAAAAAAAAAAAAAGTGAAATTTCAGATTTTGGCTAGTAATAAAAGCAAACAGATCTTAACTTTTTTTTTCTGTTCACACACACACAAAAGACTGTTCTTTCTGAGCAGAAAGAACAAGATGAAGGTAGAGAAGAAAATGACTTTGCAAACTTTCGTGTACGAAAGATATTGTAAAGTCTTGAAATTTTGTTGTCTTAAGACATTTTTAACCTACTATTAACCTACTAACTACTGCTTTTGTTGGCAAATTAAATCTATTCCTCTCTTCCAGAGAAGGCAAATTTCTTTTTCTTTCTGAATGCTTTAGATCTGAAAGCAATTTGAATGCTTTATATCTTTATGCTAGAAGAGGCCACAGATGGGAAAGCAGTTCAATCAATGTGTGAGGGATTAGCACAGCATAACAGTAAGATATATTATACCATCAAAAAACGGCATGTCTGGAAGGAACATTTTGAGCATAAATTAATACTGACCTTAGCCAAAATAACTTGCTCTCTTCAACATCTGCAGCTGTGTAGTTATGAGGGAGTTATCTGGCTTTGCATACTTTTTTCACATCTGTCAACTATATCAGAGATAGAATACAAAAATCTAGCACAAGGGGACATTATATGGATTTGTGACACTCCCTGAAGGACTTAAGGTCTTTAAAATAACAAACATATTACATTAGGACATAGGTATATTTTTGCCCTTTGTGACAGGTATAATATTGGTCCAATACTATTGCTTGTTCCATTATGTAATGGAAAAACTGTATCTGTTTTCCTCTGATGAGCTCTCTGAAACTTCCAAACATGGGTAAATAGACTACAGTATATGAGACAATAAATTTGGCAAACATGTATGAAACTTCATACTTCTGGGATGAGCAAAATGAATAAGCTCTTATTTTAATTGCCTTAAAACACAGTGTGTGAGCAAAAGCAGCAGAGTGGGAACAGATTGTAAGAGGACAGAGAGATTTTCACAGATGTAGTTCCTCCAGCAATCTTCTGCATCCTTTTCAACATCACTGGTGAATTCCAAAGACTGAAGTGGGAGGCTTTAATAGAAATGGGCAAGGCAGAGGTATTCAACAGGAGTGCCAACATTCAACAGGAGTGCCAACATGAATACATGCATGTAGCATGCATGTATTTCCCCTGCCTGGAACATTTCAAGTTGTGTTATGGTCAAGCCTAAATGGCAAGGTGATGAAAATGCATGGGTGTAACATGCCTGTATTTCAGCAACACGCATGACAAAAGTACTAAAATATATGAAGTATAACATTGTCTTGAATAATTCTGTTCTAAATCTTCAGTTGCCAACTGAGATATTTTCATGTTGTTGCCCCATGCTTGAAAATACTATGTGAGGTGTTCTTGACCTATATTCCAAGGTCGCATAAAATTCTTAACCAAACCAAAATTCAGTATCTTTTGCTCACATTTTGCAAAACAGTTGCATTTTCAATTCATAAAAAGATTATATTCTTTAATAATTTTGTAATATCAAACTATAGGTAAAGATGATGTTCCAAATGAGTAGTGAAACTGATGTAATTTTATGGTACTAAAATATATAAGGACACTAAACTATAAATACATAACCAATTTTTAAGAAATTGTATGCATGTGCAGACATAAAATAACCAAAATATCAACCTCAATTTATAGCCACTAGGGAAGGTGATGAAATTCCATGTGATTCCCCTGGTACAGCCACTAATATGACTTAAACTTAACTTAAAGCAAGCAAAGAATGTTTTTATACAGTAAAAATAGTGAAGGGAATAGTAGAAAGTAAATGAAAGTAGTTGTGACAGACGTGAGAGGTGATAAATATACTCCCTACATGGTAGAAAACTTTTTTTTTTTTAAGAATTTGTTTTCTGCTGAATTAGGATAATGAAAAAGCTTAGACATGCAAGCAATAGAGCAAAAGAGAAAGGTGGGACTGCAACATAAGAAAGAAATGCTTACACTGCCGTGAAGCCACTGCCTCAGATAAGCTAGAAGGCCATTGCTCGGGAACAAAGGTGGTCTCTGTAATGTCTCATTTATGCACATAAAATTGTGAACATTCATTAAATGTTGAAGAATAAGTGTCTAAGGAAACAGAGCAACACAGAGAAACAGAAAAGGTTACATTAGTTGGTTCCCTTTTTTTTATTACGAATTACTCAGTGGACTGTAGTAAAGAGGCACAGCAGGTTATTTTCTGTCAGTGAACAGAGACCTGTTATTCTAAATCCTGAGGAACAAGGCTGCAGCTGGGGTGTGGTTTCCCTGAACACAGTGCTCAGCAGCGAGCTCAGTGCATCACTTCTTGTACGGCTACCCTGCACACCACATCTCCTGCTCCCTCTCTGACTGCAGCCCATCATCTCCGCAGGTTACAGCTACACAGACATTTCTTTCAGGGTCTGACTACTACCTCATTCCACTTCCTAGCCTCACCACCCTGTTCCTACCCTTTGCTGTGTCCTCAGCTATGTCATTCCAACTCTTTGTGGGGTAGCTTATTTGGACCACTGTTAAGCACAGAGCATGTATACAGCTCTGCAGTCAATGTATGGATTACGTTCATGTACCCCACACAGCTTCTCCAATTTTCTCTACCCTCTTTAGCCTCGTGTAATCTAAACTTCAGGCTTTCAAACTTCAGCCATTAAAGCCACTGAAACACATCCAACAACCTCTTAATATTTTCATAGTTCTTTCATGTAAATCCAACATTTCTTGAGAAGTTAAATCTGTTTGTTTTGTGATGATTTGGAACTGAAAACAGACAGCCTGGCTAGCTGGAACCTAAAAATGCAATTCTACAGTGAATCCAGTTTTATTTTTGGCATCACGATGTGTTTGTCTCAGTTGTATTAATAGTTACTATGTTTTAAAACAAATATCTAGCAACCAAACAACTCAGATATATTTCAAAAAGGAAAAGCCAGTGCATTTTCTTTCACTTGTTTGACGGTGTCATTCATTTATATGCTCCTTACTAAATCACAGGTGATTTTTATTAGGGAGAGAAATGTTTGATTGCCTGAGATGGATAACCGAGAACTGGGTCAAGTTACCCTTTGGAAGAAGTGAGCAAACAAAATGCAAAGCAGAGAAATCCACTGCCTTTTCCTATGAGTTTCATGCAAATACACTCTAGAAATGCATCCTGGCTCAACCACAGTACTAGGCCTTCAGGGATGTAGATTCACTAACACCTTATGCAGTCACTGAAAAATCCTCAAGCCTCTCCCTCCCCTTCCCTGCTCACTCCTGTACTCACTGCACTCATTTGTAGTGCTGATCCAGGTTAAAACTGAACACTGGTTTTGTCGGTTTGTTTTTGACCCCCAGAATCGATCATCAGCTGCAACTGCTGGGACTGGCACAAGGAGGGAGGTGTTGGGGAAGCAGAAGGCAAGAGCCAGGTGGAAGTACAGCAGGGTTAGCTCTGTGCGCAGCTAGAAGATGCAACTGAGCCAATCTAGTGACTTGCTGCTGCCAAAACCAGCAGCCACACGCTCTCCTTCCCCCTCTTCTCTCCACCTGTTTGCAGCTGTTGAGTCTGCCCTTTTTTCTGCATGCGGCCAATTCCAAAACTCAAGTGACCTTGCAGTGAGCCAAGTAAGCTCATTAAACCACCAGGCAACCGTTTCTGTGTTTTGACTGTATGAGAGCTTAAATAGCTTGTTGAAGGGCGAGATACACGGCACGGGCAGCGCATGAGATGCGTGAGGAGGGCACAGGCAGCAGCAGGGCTGCCGATCGGCGTGTCAGAAGAACTGTCCCCTTTCAGCAGCACTGACCTGTTAGTTTGGCTTAGCTGGATCACCTAACTGCATCCTTATGCTGCTTTGGCTGGAGTGCTGGCTTATGTCAGCTAAAAATGTTGTGCAACTACATCCTGTGTCTTATTTCAGCCATGCAGGTAAGCAACAGATTTCCATGAGCAATTCACATACCTGCAAGTTAAAAATATGCTGATGTACATTTTCCATCAAAGCCCTATCTCAGGAGCCACATGTAATTCCAAAGGAAACCCAGCAAATACCTTTTAGGAAGGTTCACAGATCTGCATTTCAAAAATGTGTACCATTACGCCAGTAGTAATTCTTTCCTGAATGATAGCTTTAAGCACTTGTTATTGATTTAAATTTTGAGATAGTTTGTTTTGATTCAAAACATCATTACACCTACAGCTGCATTTGTGTTAAGCTGCTGTCCAAATTTCCATATAAATTACTCAGCTTGCCAGAGGTCTGCGGCTGTCCCTGACCTCATGCTGCAGCATCCTGTCCCCTCAGTTTTGTTTGTGGGTCTGCACTACAATGAGGATAACCAAACAGACTGAAAATACTCCATCTGCTCTCTTTTCTGTTTTTCTGAAGTAGTGCCTCAGGCTGTAGTTTCAACAGCAACACCGGGGTATTACACCCCATCACTCCACTCTCCCCAGCAGGGGAGAGTGCCCTCTCCTTGGGCCAGAGTGTGTGGCTGTGCTACAAATGGGAGCAGAGGATTCATCTAGATAAAATGCAGCCTGAGAAAGAAAAAGAATTAAAATCAATTAATTCCCTTCCCTGGTTCACAACAAGGCTACACAAACAGTATGTTACGCACATATGAGTGAGGCCATGATTAAAAAGACATCTGTAGGCATTTTGCTTACTATACCCATGGCATATTCCCCTCCCTGAGCTTCTTCCTCCATTGCGCTAGAAAATGGGCACTTGATCTCTATGTTGAAGTCAATAATAATAGATAGCTCTAAAAAATAGAAACTCTCCATCCATCTTGTTATTTATGCAGGTACATTTTGTATTTCTAAGTAACACAAGTTTTAAAACAGTCTATAACTCAGCTAAATGGTCATTAAACAATCTACGGCATCTGAATTAGTAAGCAACCATCTGAAAAAAAAAAAAAAATCCAGCATGGTAAGAAAAAGTGTCACTGAGAGAATGAGGCACCTTCCACTCTACCAACAGGCACAACAGGCTGTCCTGGCTGCCTCGGGCATTCTGGCTTTGGTAGAGCAGGCCATGCCATATTTGAACCAGTTAAACTTGCTTCACACAGACTGCAGGAGCCCAAAGGCAGGCAGGTACTTATTCATCCCAATGGGAAGGATACAAACATTGTAAATAGTGCCAGAGATTCCCACTGCTGTTGTCTTCTTTGGCTGCCAGGGTCACTGAGCTGACAAGTACCCTGGAAAGTATGTCAAGCTGTGTAGAGGGTAAAAATAGCACACCCAGTGTGAAATCCGCACACAGGGGCAGATTCTCTACATAGCAAGTATGAAATGGGTGGCCTGTACTGACTGACAAGCTAGCTGACAGAGCTTTGACAGTGAGTGTTATGTGAAAGGACTGCAGTTATCTTACAGACGTTACCAGCTTTGTTGTGACTGTCATAGTTTTCCTGTTGATGAAATATGGCTCCTAGCCTGGCAAGAAAGAGGTGAGACATAGAATTTGCCAACCCAGTAGCGGGGGGAGATACATGGAGTGCTTGTGCAGTGGCTCCTTGGGTGGACATACTGCACTTGTTTGTGGAGGAGGGACAATTTCTGCTCCTTATTAAACATACAGTGAGGATAATTTACACATCAACACCATTAACTATTTCAGTAATAGGAAAGAGATAAAGCCCCAGATCTGCTCAACCAACTCCGTGCAATGTCTCATTTTGGTGCCAAAATTAAACGATATTTGGGAGATATCCTGCTTTCTGTGCCTCCAAAGAAAGAAGCCCTGTGGACCTTAACATATTCAAACCAGATTAGGATGCCCAGGCAAGCAAAGCTGCTTTTTCATGACCTGTAGGTACAGGGTTCATTTTGTGAGTGGGACTTGAAACAGTCAACATGTTACCTTTTTGGATCCCACTCTTGTTACAAAACTTTTGTGTCGTTAGACCTTCCAAAAATGTTTAGCATCTTTGTGGAAATGAAGATACACAAGCCAGGGTAAGAGGATGTAACAGCTCGCTACTGCTGCTCACCTTGTCTCCATGCGCTTCTCCCAGAAGGTGATTACCTGTTTACCTGGTTTTGCCTTTGGAGCTTGTCAGACCTGTTCCCTGAGCCTGTCCAAATCACCATCCCAGCATAAGACCGATCCATGATAAAAAAGTGACTGTTGTTTTGGAGGCAACTGATCTGAAGAGAGAACATGCAATATATGTTAGAAATAGTTCAAAGATGGGGCCAAACAGTCTCATGGCTGAGAGCAAAGGAAAAGCTAGAGGAGGGAGAATGAGACTACTACATTTCCCAGGCAATGAATTGTTAGGGCAGCTCCGTTGATCCCCTATTTTCACCTCGTGCCCATACACAAAGTGACAGAGCTCAGCGATGAAAAGAGGGCAGCATACTATGAATTACTCTTTTTGTTATAAAGATACCACAAGGCAAATTTTCAACTATTTTCAACTAATTTTCAACTATTGTATCTCTGCTACATGGAGCTCAGGAAGATTGAAAATTCTCTCCGTTATATTATCTGCCCCAAACTAGTCTAATTTTGCTTTCTGTGCAATAATTCAGTGGTTACTTTTTTACCTATTAGCCATTGAATTCTAACATAGTCTAAACTTCTGTTACTGATGAGACAAACTATACTTGGCATGTACTATATTAGCATGCACAATAATTCATAGGATTAGAAAATTAGGTTGAAGTTAGCTGACAGATCACTAAAATCATCTTTTATCTAAGTCTAGAAAAGTACTCCAAAAAAGTGTGAACTGCCACAGGCCAATATCCCGATTTTACCAGCAGGCAGGAGACAACCCACAGAATCATACTTTCGCTTTTTTTTAAATTTTTTTTACCTGATACAGCCAAAACTAGCCAGATCAGCGGTGATGAGAAAAGTAGTTTGCAAACTCCAAAGAAACTGAGTCAGTAAGAAGGAAAGATTTTGAGGACCTTTCAAATGTTCTAATCTAACCATTCTTGAGCCTCACTCATGCAGACTTGAGTTTCACAACACTAAGTGAATTTGGCAAAAATGGTGGCATAGAGCATTCCTCTACTCCTGCCAACACCACAGCAACCTACAAAGGAGAGGGAACCATTTGGTCTATCTTAAATAACACAAGTTTAGGACTTACGGAACATTCTAAAATGCTGCATTTTTTCACTGATCTGTCTCACAGGGAAGGGAAATGGACTTCCTAAACACTTGTCTCACAAAAAGCTACAATTTTGCAATCAAGCCAGAGCCCTCCCTGTGGACGGACAGCAGGTCACAGTGGTGCATCACTTAACATAAAAGGGTTTTATCTCCAAGCATGTTAAGATGACCGAACATCATTTCTGGGAAGCACAGACCAGGAGAATTCCTTTTTCCATTCTTCACTAGGAGGAAATGGGCTCCAGTTTTTCAGTTAAGAGGCTAGTTACCAAGCAGAGATTTCTTTACCTCCAACACTGCTTCCCAAAATGGAGTCTCTGCCAGGCACTGAAAACGGGAGACAAAATGATTTCAAGTGATACAATTTACAGGTGACAGTCATTTCAGCTACTGAAATTCTCCCCCTCCTGATTGTTCTTTAAAGGTATTGTTCCCTTTTTGGTGCTTTTGTCATCATTTTTGTTCTGCTTTTCCTTTCAGCATACTAGCAACGCACACAGAACTGGACCTGCACACACTGTTACACAGCAGTTTTCAAACTTATTTGGCTGTGCTTCTTTCTCCTTTCCTGTAATTCTTTCCCCTTTTCCTTTACATTATTCCCATTCACTTACTCCCAAACATGTATTTGTACTTCCATTCTCCTGCCTGCCTCAATCTAGTTATCTGAGGTCTTTCAGTGAAACAACACACATTTTCTGCTCTCCTTGCCCCAAGTGTTTGTAGAAAAAAACAAAGTATGGGCAGGCTCCATCCAGGAAAAGCTCTTCAAATCCTACTCCCCATGTTCTAATAGGGGCCCTTGCACCTCGACAGGTTTGCTGCACTCAGAGCCTCATCAAAGCACTGCCTCCAGGGGCCTTCTCCTCATTTCCCTGAATATCTGCATCTTTTGCCTGCAGAGATACCTCCCGAGACAACTGCCTCGTGCCCTGCAGCCCTGCTCCTCAGAGCTCAGTCCCACAGCTGCCTTGCTTGGGCTGGTGAGCCTGGGCTCTCTCAAGGAGAAGGCACTGCTGGGCCTGGGGCAATTGCTGTTGGCCAGGGCGTAGGGAAGAGTGTGGGGCAGGAGGCAGCAGTTTCTTTGCAGTCCCTTAGCACCACAGCCTTCAGAGAAGGCAGCTCAGCCCCAGCTGCTCCCCTCCTCCCCATTTCCTTCCTTCCCACCCAACCTCAAGGGGTTGGTAGAAAAGTCACACTATTCGCAGGACCACCAGGAGCAAGGAAACCTTCAGAAGCGGAGAATGAGAGACAGAAAAACAGGGAAAACAAGAAGGCTGGAGAGAATTCTCCTGGCCTGCCTGCATCCTTGCCCAGTGCAAGCACCTGCTAGTGTCATGGGTAGAGTTAAAACTTTTGTGTTTACCCATTTAACATCACATTTGATATTTTGTCATCATTCTTAAGATGTCAATCACTTGAAATTAAGGGCTTTTCTTTTTTTTTTTTTTTTTTTTTTTTTCCTATGAGCAATATTATACCAACGGTCTATACTGTCTGCTGTCCTCTCAGACTCTACACTCTCTTCTCTCCTCCCATATGCCTATTATTTCTCTGCCTCCTCAAAGCTTCTTCAAGTTTTAGGGTGGCCTCCCTTGGGAGGTGATACCCAGGCCCTGCAAAAGTGCAAGACAGAAACACACACAGAGCCATGCTCTGCTTAGAAGATGCAATGTTCTCCTTTGGGAGACACTGTCCTGGCGCTCAGAAGCTGTCCCTCTGAGATCTGGGGTCACTTTGGGGTTTTGCTTGTTTGTTTGTTCTGTGAGAGTAAATTCTTCTAAGTGGGACCATGGTCAGTATGAGAAAACCAAAACAGAAAACTAAGAAATACTACTTGAGTTCTTAGCAAAAAGTTACCGAATAATAATAATTCTGTGTTGGATAGGTGAAATAGAAATCAGCCCGCTAGAAAAGGAAATTACTTCTAATATGACAACTCATAAGAGGAATACTCCTTCATTTTAACATCAAACATTATCCATTGAGCACACCTCTAGTACAAACACACTGAAGTCAAAGGAGTCAGAGACCTGTGCTCCTTCAAAGGCGAAAGGAGATGTTACCGCAAGATTTTAGACTACATAGGTGAATGTTAGGAAATGTATTAGTAATTAATCTTACTTCCTTTTCTCGCACATTACAATCTACTTCTATTCCTCAGTGTTAGCCATCTCTGTGATGCCCAAGACAAACTTTTCTTTTGTTTACATTTATACTTTCCTGTAGAACTTTAACACAATGTCACACTTTTCCTGAGAGCAGTTAACAGTTAATTACTCATGATAGCACCTAAATGGTTAAACTGTTTGCTTTGCTAGGTTCTGCAAAGATAGATTTTAAATACACAGAATACCCTAGCTGAAAGAAGAAGGATTTTTGTTGGTTTTGGTTTTAACAAGCATTTCTGTAATTTGGATGCAATGTCATTAACCACATAAGTTTAGCCTGGTGAATATGAAAAAACTGAACAGATTTGTAGGTGAAAATGGCTACAGTTTAATCTTAGTGCAGGGAATTATGGGTATCATCCTTCTTAGAAAAATGAAAATTAATTTAATCTTCGTAAATCAATATTAATAATAAATATCTCTATTTTTCCAGCCTTATGTGCAATATTTTTTACCATGATTTACCATTAGCAATTGTACTGCTAGAAATGGTGAAATTCCTTTGCGTCCAGCTTAAAGGTATCCTCATCTGGCAACATTTTGCAGCTCCTATTCCATGAGTCCCCAGTTCCATTGATGCCAAATGGGTGAAAAAGCTAAGTCAAGCTTGGTTCTCCTGCCTATTACACATTGTGCTGTGCAGCTGGATGTACCAGATCTTTGGAGGCAGCTAATGGTGAGCACCAAGTAGTCTTACTAAATTCCACTAGATGCAAATGGTCTCTCAGCACATGGGATTGGACGAGGCCCTTTCCATGCTCCTTCTTAACCAGCTTCTGATATACAGGATCATTGTTTATCCCATATATCCAATATAAACTGCTTCCTCTTTTAGGTCTCTGGCAAATCTTAAGGAGTTTCTGGAAGAAAACCAGCACTCAACTGAAAGTGATGAAATTAAATTTGACATCTTAGCAGAACTTTGTAAAACCTTCTCAAAAGACAACTACTACAATTCATCCATCTTAGCAAAAGAGACCAGAAGTTAATGCGCAATATAGAAGAGAATTTTAAGTAAAGAGGAGAAAAAATATCTCTTTTCAAAAGAAAAGCAAATATTTTGCATTTTTCCTCTCCAGTTTAGTTGCAAAACCTTTGTTCTGATGTTCTGAGAGAGACAGAGGTAATCAGGTGTGTCCAAGTTTGTTTGTTTTTTTGTTTGTTTTGTGTGTGTGTGTGTTTTGGCTCCCTCTTATAAATCATTCAGAAATCTCTCCATAGTAATTTCTTGAATTTATTCTATTTATGATTTGTGGGGAGAGGTACTATCTTTTATTAAAACAAATGACAGAGATGTGGAAAAAAATCCAGATTTTCAGTTATAAAAGATGGGATTCCTTTTTCTTGTAGGCAGTATTTAAATTAAGCAAAGGCTGCTAGGTGAGAGTCAGTGAACTATGGAAGAAATGAAAATATGTTTGATTAATAAGAAGACTTGAATTACATCTTATTTTAGGAAGTTTGTATTCAAGGCTCACAAAAGTATAAAGTTGTGTGAACTTTACTAATACTTTTTGTTAAATGCTTAATCTACACCCACATCAAAACAAAGACAGAAGGCTGAGCTCTTTACATGTAAGAAGATGACTTTTCACACATAACCTTAACAGTAAGCCTTGTGCTTTTTTCAGAGAAATACAAAGCTCAAGATAATGATGATTTACATATCATCCAAGAAGTGGAAATTGCAAAACTACAGATAACAAACATTGGTTAATCAGTCTAGAGAAAAAGGTGCAAAGGCAAAACTCCAAAATGGGTTTGTTTAAAAGTTATCACAGGCAGAAAGAACCTTGAGCTACGAATGGTTTTGCTTTACTAATCTACTTAATGTTTTAGTGACAAACACTCTTAAATAATTGATTCTGACTTTGCACATGTGTTAATTGAATAACTTGTTCTTAAAAAATCTAATACTTTGCTTGTATTTAAGAAAGTCTTTATACAGGAAAATAATCCTTATTTTGTAGTCATCACATGAATAACTTCTATTAAAGTCAGTAGGGCCTTGCTTACTGTGAGATTTTGAACCTGTAACTGTTAATCAGTACAGCTGTCAGCTGTTGACCTGGAGGAAGCTGTCATACAGACAATATTCAAGTGTAGCTGCTTTTCTCCCACAGTGCTCTTGAAAGGAAATCCTCATGTTAACAAAGCCTGAGAGATGTCGGTATCCTGCAATGGAAACAAACTGAAGAAATGTCTCCTAAACTGATAAACACTTTGCAAATATAATGTCTTCAGAGCTGAAACTACAGACAAACAATGACTTTTAAATCTCTTTTACAAATACAGGTTAGAAGTGTTCAGAATTTGTGGGAAAGTTTTTCTTCAGCATAGACCATGGTTTGATGTTTATTCATATACTGTAGTAAGCATATGAGAAATTAAGCACTTTGTAAATGATGCATCATTTTCACTAGTTGATCCACACTACTGACATTTGGTATAATTCCAGGCATACATAACATTTTCAAATGACAGTTCTCCAAACATGCTGGGGCCTGAGCTAACAGCAATGAAAGGTGAAGAGAGGCTGCTTACATACTCACCTGAATTTTATATTATTCAACTACAAATTTTAGCTGTCTGTAGTGTTTGATACTGTCCACAACACACAAATACATTCCTCTACCTTAAGTACTTCCAGTTCAGCACCATGTTATACCTATTTGCAGTTGCTGCTTTAGATGGGAGAAGCCAATCCTATACCTCTTCTTCTCCAGCTGACCACAAAATTCAAAACACAAAATGTTTTGAATTAGATCCCAAATGACTTTGATGCTACCTCCAAATGTAGGTTGATTTAACATTGGTAGTATCACGCAGCTCACCATGTTTCTGATCTGACTTACCAGTGGGGTCGCCACTGTATGCTGCTGTACATCTTGGCTTCCAAGGCAGACAGGAGCACACACTGAACTGTCTGTCAGAACATGACGAACATCATTTTTTTCAAAATACATGCTCAATATCGAAAATATTTTCCCTGTTGTTTATTTGCTTTTTTTCCTAAGTCGTCCTGCAGTGTAATGCCTTCAAAGCTTGCCAAAACTGCTGCATGAGAAACGGGTTCTGCAACCTTAGTTCTCCTTATGCTGTAGGAGAAAATCTAGCTCTCTTATCCTGTAATTTTATTTGGAATAGGAAAATATTTGGAGGTGAGGACATGGTCAATAATGATTTAAAAAATAGGCTACTGAAAGAAAAATAGTTTTCTAGCTTATTTCTTAAAGGAAAATACTAAATTAGGAAAATATTAAAAATATTTTCTTAAAGGAAAATATTAAATTAGCATTCCTGCTCTTGACTACTGATTTCTGCCTTTTTCTGGAGGCTCACTAACAGCACATACATTCAAAACAGCCTGTAGGCAGGACCATCTGTAGACTGTAGAAATCTTTAGCAAGATGGTCCTGGTGAACTCACAGTTTATACCGGCAGAGCTGCACTTGTAGCCATTCCATTCTGTTTCTTTCAGAATCAAAATCACATCAAAATCAATAATTTCATTAGTGTATCTGCATCAGTTTTTTTTTTTTTTTTTTTTTTTTTTTTTTTTTTT